>QAPF01000321.1:0-16389 GCA_004367935.1 Colletotrichum sidae | reverse complement strand
AAAAAGGGGGGGGGGGGGGGGTATACTCACGATAACGAGCAGATCCACGTGTCCACCATGACCGTCTGCCCGAACCCCCGGAGGTTGAGAATGTGCAGCAGGCACGCGTCCAGGCACGCCTTGCAGTTGTCGAGGGCGTCCTGGCTCACCGGCAGTTCCGAGCTCGCGCCGCTGCCGCCCGCCATGCCGCTCAGCATCCACATGAGGTACGGGCGGTAGACGACGCTGCGGCAGGCGAGGTACCTCTGCCGCAGGAACCCGCCGTGCTCCGTGGCCGCGGCCGTGGCCGTGGTCGTGCCCTGCCGGTCGTCGTCGACGACGCGGTCGAACCCGACGCCGAAGGCGAAGGCGGGCGGGAGGACCTCGCGCCACTCGTCGAGCTGGTGGTCCAGCTCGGCGACGACGTAGGGGAAGCGCGCGTGGTCGAGGGCGGCGCCCGTGCCGCGCGCGTAGAGGAGCTGGTGGACGCGGTTCAGCAGGCGGCGCATCGAGATGCACGCGAGGAAGTAGAGGGACGACTGCTCCTCGACCCGGGCGTCCCGGTGCGTGTTGTACTCGCCGGGGAGCGGGGTCGACGACTCGATCCGCGCGATGCCGGACTGCGGGAGGCCCGAGAGCTCGGCGAGGTAATCGCTGTGATGTTGGTCAGTGGAATCGCGCGAAGAGAATAAGTAAGGTCAAACAATGCGAGATCAAACGGACCTCTCTAGGATGTAACACGACCAGAATATCCTGCGGATGCGCTCCTGGTCTTCGGCCGACTCGGACTCGGGAGGGTACGACAGCAGCAGCAGGCACTTGGCCGAGGCCGCGTTGATGTACTCCCACGCTTGCAGCGGTCGTCTCTGAAAGGCAAAGTACATGCTGCAGGTTGTTGCGGCCCGTCAGTTTCCTGTTCGAAACCACTCCGGGTCGAGGAGGGGGGGGGGGGCAGCTCACGCCGTGAAGAATAGGCAGTGCGTCGCCGTGCTCCCCACGTTGGTGTGCACGACGTGCAGCTTCTTGAGCACGCCGTCAAAGAACATGTCGCCCACGGCCTTCCGGGACGCCCTCCGCTTCCGCTCTTCGTCGCTCAGCGCGGCTCCCGGTGCGAGTGCGGCGGTAACTTGCCCGGCGCATCCCAAGGCCATGGTCAGGAGGGCCAGGCACACCAGGATGCTGCTGTCTTCTTCGGGGATGCCGTCGGATATCAGGCCCCGTACCTGCGCCAGCTGGCCGCGCGACATGGTCGGGTACCAGAAGTTGATGGTGTTCTCGAAGGAATCGAGGATGCCGTCAACGTCCTCGGCCGTCACGTAGGGGTACATGGTCGCCGAGCGCGTCTTCACGGCCGGCCGAGACTGCTCGAGGTGGAAGATGGAAACGTAGCCGTCCCTCACGCTGGGAAAGACGTCAAAGTGAGGCCACTGCAGGACGGACTCGGTGGTGCTCGTGTGCATCGAGTCCAGCACCGCGTTCTCAAAGCTGTTCTGGTACTGCGTCTCCGAGAGCGGGGTCCGTTGCGGATGGTGCATCTCGGCGAGCGGCGACCCGGAAAAGGACCCCCGCGAAGCCGAGCGCATCGCCGGCGAGATGACGGCCGGGCGGTGGTGGTCGGCGAACGGCGCCGCGCCCTTGAGTTCCCCGTCGCGAGCCGGGTTCGGCGAGAAGCGAAGCGAGGAGGACGCCGAGGTGGGACTGGCGATGGTGGCCCTCATCTCGTGGAGGAACTTCTCCACCCGCAGCACGCCCTCGAGGATGAGATCGCTCTTGCCGCGTCTGGTGACATGCCGAAACGCATGAATGGGTCAGAATCTCTGTTTTGCATCTTTGCTTGTTCTGGTCCGAGACGTTTCTTTGACTCGCGCCGGGGATCACGGCGCCGGGGGGGGGTGTGTTGGCGGCGGAGACTCACGAGTTGGCCTCGGACCCATAGGTGCATTCTTGCTGCGACGCCGAGCACGATGCGCAAGGCGTGTTGCCGTTGCATCTAGGATTGACGGGTCTACGTCAGTTCTCCATCCTCGGACCCGGGAGTCTGGGACAAGAGTCCAGAGGCTGTTCGCGCGTACACACCTTATTTTCCTAGCACGACATGTGTCGCACTGCAGAGGGGGTGTTCGTTAGCTCCGAACTTGGTTAGGTCGAACAGGATGAGACACTCGGAGCTCTGAGAGGCATCGTCGCTGATGTGACAAATGCCGGTCATGAGATGGGCAGACCAAGTCAAGATGCGTTTAGCCATGCTGGGCGCAGGCACGGTCGAGGGATATCGTGAACCATCGGTTCCGTCTGAACTCCCACAACCGAATCGGACCCTTCCCAGAAGGTGGAATACAGTTTCCCATGGCATGGCGCGATCACGTAGGAAACAAGTAAACTTACGGCATGGCTGGTTCGGAGTCTCTTCCTCGCTGGCTCGATACTCGTCTCATTGTCCAAAGCATCCATCGCGACTGTCGCGATTGCTGGCTGGCATGGCGTTGCAGCACGTTCCGCAGCGACGACCACTGGAGCTTCGATCCGAAGCGGACCGAGAGAGGATTTGGTTCAGAGGGGGGAATAAAAAAAAACAATGGATGTATCCGTATCCGTACAAGGGGGGCAAAGGACGAATCCCGGCAGACGACGAGGAGGAAGACGATGGAGATACATATGCAAACCCTCGTTGCGTGCGGGGGAACAGCATCGCTGTGGAGAAGAGGGTGGGCAGATGGGAATTGGAGAAAATCTGACAGGATGAGTTTGGTCTAGTGGGTGTGGGTGGTTCTCAAGAGAGGAGTGAGTGGAAGCTATACCGATTCGGCGAGCCAGTCGCTCCGTATAGCCCCGGACTGAGGCCCTGTCTGGTCGTGGTGGGTATCCTTCATGGATCCTGGGTTGTCGGTCTTGTTGCTGGAGAAATGGTCGGAGACGTAACCGTTCAAGGCAACTCACAGACAATGTTGAACGAGACACATGCGATGCGTGACAGCCCTTGGCAAAGAGAGGCTGGGCCGTTCATGGAGTATATGACCAGATGTTCCCTGCCGTCCTGGGTTGGGAGAAATCTGTGACAAGATACTGGTCTCTGCTGGTCACCATCGCGCCGTTCCAGCATCTGGTGTCACTCTTGCAGCCATTCCGTGCCGCTCCAATCAGGAAGCTCGCCAATGTCAAGTTACGGACTGCCCCAATCCCTCGAAATGAGCACGTCGTCCGATCCTTTCGGATGCATTTGCGAGCAGCGTCAGTTACGCAGATGATTCAAAAACTGGCTCCATCGAGTTATCAATGCTAAATTTGCTGGAATCTCTGAGAGATAGGCATAGTCTGTGACTGGTGCCGGCGCCGATCCGGCCTTCGGTCCGACATAGCCCCACATTTACGGCCTTGTCCGGGCCGGTAGGGCCTAAGCTTGACTGCTCCATACCCAATACCCACCATGCTTTGAAGTAACGGTAACTTTGACTCGTGTCACGTTTCTGCGAATCGTTCAAGCTGGCTTTTCTTTGCTTGGTCATTTTTCACGTAGGGTTATGCTGAAGGATTCAAGGTACGATTCAACTCCAGCAAGGCCGTCATGTGATTAAGACGCTCCCTGTCTCACGTTCGCCCAGCATGACCCAAGGTGCCAATAAATCGCCACACATTTCACCCTTCAAACAAATTGCTCCTTTGTATCGCCTTCCAAGTTCATGGTGTTGAGCACCGTCTGGGCCGAGCGCTTCTCCAAGCTCTTGGCGACGGGGTTGGCCGCGGTAAACACTTCCTCCAGCTCCTCCAGAGTGCGGTCCTTGGTTTCGGGCCAGAAAAAGTAGATAAAAGCCGCCTCGAACAGGTCCCAGAAGATGAAGACGATGTAAAAGTAGTACTCGATGTGGAGAAAGGCCGGACCGCTCGAGTACTGGATGATGGTGCTGGCAACGGCACTGGCGAAGTTGCCGATGGCGGTTCCCTTGGCGCGGGTGGCCGTGTTGAGCGTCTCGGCGATGTACATGCTCTGCAGGGGCGTCCAGCCGAAACTGAAGACGATGCCAAAGACGAAGATGAAGGCGATGGTGGTGTTCGCCGCCGCGACGTTGCCGGCGTCGTCGGTCGCGAGCTTGCTGGTGCCGGTGATGATGGCGAAGCAGAAGGAGCAGAAGATGATGGAGTAGATCAGGAGAGGTCGGCGGCCGACTACATCCGTCATGCGGGCTCCGGCGAGGGCGGCACCAAAGCACAGAATGGGGTTGATGGCGTTGAGCGCGAGGACCTTCTTCTCGTCCGTGATGCCGGCATTCTTCAACACCGCCGTCATGTAGTACGACGTCAGAGAGTTTCCAGATACCTGGTTTCAGCGGTAAGCACATGCGCATCTGCAAGTACACACACTCGCGATTGTCTTTACCTGACCGAAGACAGCCATACCCAGCACGCATACGAGTCTGCGGCGGGCGGAGTGGGTGTTCCAGAGCTCGCTGTAGTCCCACCACTTCTTGTCCGACGCGTCCGTCCTGATCTGCTGCACCATCTCCTTGAGTTGGAGCTGCACGATCGGGTGGTCGAGGGAGCCTTCGCCGTGGTAGGTGGCGAGGACTTTGGCGGCCTGCTCGTACTTGTCGTTGGCTATCAGCCATCTGGGAGACTCGGGGATGAACCAGACGCCGAGACAGATGATTCCGGAAGTGACCTTTGACCGCGTCAGCATCAAGCATCAAAGATGGAGTACGTGATACCTACCATCTGGATCCAGATGGGGATGCGCCAGCCGCCTTCGTGGTCGATGTACGAGCATCCGTAGATGACCCACGACGCGATGATGGACCCCACGTACCAGGTGCAGTTGTATATGCCCGTGATGGTGCCTCTCCAAGCCGGGTGTGCTATCTCCGAGACCTTGTAGGTTCATGGACTGTTAGATTGGCCTGCATCGTCCAGCGGTAGTGGGAGCAACTTACGTAGGTCGGAGCAGAGACGCAGACGAAACTAACGCCGAATCCAAGGACGAAACGTCCAGCGAGGAACTGTCCTGCACTGTCTACTGTTAGCTCTTGTTGGGCTTGCTGTTGAGCCCTTCAGCCTTGTCCTTCCTTACCTCTTGGTTGGAGCCTGTATGCAAGTACCGACGATGACAATGGCGCTGCCAATAAACATTCCCCATCGCCTGCCGAGGAAGTCGTTCGTCGGACCGGTGAAAAAGACTGCAGCGACACTTCCAATGTTGTACCTGATCTTTGATGTCAGGCCTCGCTTGAAATTACTCACTCGGTGCCGGGTTGATGTCCACTTACATGGCAAAGACGATGCCGGTGCTTTCGTCAATAGTTTCCCTGGCGTGCCGTCAGCTACAACCCATGTTGATGATTCCATCGTCGAGAAGTTTGCTCACTTGTTGAAGTAATCCCTGTAGGATTTCATCCCGTTCAGCCCTCCCATCTAGCACCAGTATCAGCGTCGGTCCGTGTAAGAGTCATCGTCCTGCTCACAAGGGAACCATCGTAGCCATTGAGGGCACCTCCGAGGTACGCTGCCTTGTCGTAAGCATTTCTGTCGACGAACCCAACCAGTTTGGAGGGTTGGAAATCATACCAATGATGAGCACGCCGTAGAGACGGAACATGGACTTCGTCCACGGCGATTGCTGTCCCGCCTGCGTCTCATGCGCAATGTGGACGGCTGAATCGACGAGAACCTCGGGCGAGTCGACGGCCGCACCGGTCTTTTCGGCGTGACCACCGGCGGCGAGATGGTCGGACTTCTCGGCCGACATTGTGGGATTCGGCAGCAGGATACGATACCAAGCACAAACACACACGGTCTCAAACCAAGTGGACCGGCTGGTCAAGAAACAGTGGAGAGACGTGGAGAGGCGGGCGAGATGGAGTCTGGGATGGGTTCCATCGATGGAGACGAAAAGATGGAGAGGGCGATAACGCAGCCCTCTTTAAATGCTGCGGCCTCGAGACCCCCCAGCCCATCCAGACACGAGCTCTCCCCGCATTCGGGCCATCATCATGCCAGCCAGATGAACGGGGTTGAAGAAGAAAATAACCTGGGGGTGAGACAGATGACTGTACTCGGCAGGTCGTCGACCAACAACACAGGAGCGCTTCGAGTCTTGTTTTTGCCCACACTAACCGGGGTTCAAGACAAAGGTCTACAAATCTGGGGTAACAGACGACAGGAACTGTTCGCCTAGACACCCGTCAGGCAGGGCCCGTAGAATAGAAAGCAGGGAGAGGGCGTCAGGGGTGTCCGACGGTCCACCGGGCGTTCGTCCCCAAAGTGGTGAGGTCCCGGCCCCGACATCCCCGGACCCAATCAGACCATCGTGGACAAGTGAAGGACTAGACTGCTTTCGTTTCCCCGGTGCGGAGCTGTCTGCGGCGAGGGGAGCAGCAAGACAAGGATCATCGGAGTCGTTCTACAACGTAATTACATAGTACACCACCGACAACGACCTGACTCGGAGCTACCCCGAGGTTTGCCGTTGGTCTGGCAGCGTTGCCCCACGTCTGCTCGTCATATGGCGGGACGCGAAGACGGGAAGAGGAGCTTCACGAGACGGAGGCTGGCAGATGGGAATGTGGCATTTTCCCCGTTTTGCGCCAGGCAGGTTATCTCGCGTGGAGCATTGAGCACGAATAAATACGCGTAGCACCGTGGGAAGCCGGCCGTTCTCGAGTCCTGCTCTCTCTCTCTCTCTCCATCCTACTCTACCCCAACTCCGTTTCTTTGCCCTTTGTTACCCCTCCAAAATTGTCACGATGGCCCCTCAGAGCTTGCCCCTCCAGGCCAAGGAGGGCGTCCACGACTACGAGAACCCGGCCGTGTTCCGTCGCAACACTCTCCCGCCTCGCGCCTACTTCATCCCCGAGACGTCTCTGCTGCTCAATGGCGTCTGGGACTTCCACTACGCCAGCACTCCCGCCGAGGCGCCGTCGCCAGAGGACAAGGACGACGAATGGAGCTCCATCAACGTCCCCGGCCACTGGCAGCTCCAGGGCCACGACTATCCGTGGTACACCAACACCCAGTTCCCCATTCCCGTCAACCCCCCCTACGTTCCCAGCGAGAACCCGACGGGCACATACAGACGCAGCTTCTTCGTGCCGTCGACCTGGGACGACGAGTCGCAGCTCCGTTTGAGATTCGACGGAGTCGACAGCGCATACCACATCTGGGTCAACGGTGTCCTCGTTGGCTTCGCACAAGGCTCGCGCAACGCCTCAGAGTTCGACGTCACAAGCATCCTCAAGAGGGACGGGCCCAACGAGCTGTTTGTGAGGGTCTACCAGTGGTCTGATGCTACCTACATCGAGGACCAGGACCAGTGGTGGCTTTCTGGTGAGTTGCGATGAGAAGAATAATGCCGTTGCTGTGCACTAGTGGTGTCTGATCATTGTCCGATAGGTATCTTCCGCGATGTTACCCTTCTTGCTGTCCCTGAGCCTACCAGGATCGAGGACTTCTTCCTGCGAACCGACCTCGACGACAAGTACGAGAACGCCACTCTTCTGGCGACTGTCGACGTCAAGACTGCCGAGAAGGGCTCCGTGAAGCTCACGCTCAGCGAGCTGGGCAAGAACGGCGGCGCCGTCATCGCCACCGGGGAAGCCGACGTCAACGCGGACGACACCAAGGTCGAGCTCAGCATCCCCGTCACGAACCCCGAGAAGTGGACGGCCGAGACCCCCTACCTCTACCGCGTCGAGATCACGCTCGGCTCCCACACCGTCTTCCAGAACATCGGCTTCCGCAAGGTCGAGCTGAAGAAGGGCCTGATCTCGGTCAACGGCGTGCCGATCCGCATCCGCGGCGTCAACCGCCACGAGCACCACGCCCGCTTCGGCCGCGCCGTCCCGCTCGACTACGCCAAGCGCGACCTGCTCATCATGAAGAACCACAACGTCAACTCGCTCCGCTGCTCGCACTACCCTCCCGACCCCAAGCTCTTCCAGCTGGCCGACGAGCTCGGCCTGTGGGTCATGGACGAGGCCGACCTCGAGTGCCACGGCTTCTACGACGCCATCGCCCGCCCGCAAGACGTCCCCGAGGAGATGGACTACGAGGAGCGCAAGGCCATGACCTTCCCCAAGGCCGGCAAGTACACCAGCGAGAACCCCGTGTGGGCCGAGGCCTACATGGACCGCATGGTGCAGCTGGTCCAGCGCGACAAGAACCACACCAGCATCATCATGTGGTCTCTGGGCAACGAGGCCTTTTACGGCGAGAACCACAAGGCCATGTACCACTACGCCAAGAAGTTCGACCCCGGCCGTCCCGTCCACTACGAGGGGGACGTCAAGGCCGAGACCGCCGACATGTTCTCCTACATGTACCCGCCCATTGATCGTCTGACCCGGTCCGTCGAGACCGAGGACGTCAAGGAGGATGGCAGCTACGACAAGCCCGTCATCCTCTGCGAGTACGGCCACGCCATGGGCAACGGCCCCGGTGGTCTGGACGACTACATTGAGGCCTTTGAGAAGTTCCCTCGTCTGCAGGGCGGTTACATCTGGGAGTGGGCGAACCACGGTCTCTGGAAAGAGGACGCCGACGGCAAGAAGTACTACGCCTACGGTGGCGACTTTGGCGAGCGTCCTCACGATGGCACTTTCGTCATGGACGGTCTCCTCCACAGCACCCACGACCCTACTCCGGGCCTCATCGAGCTGAAGAAGGCCTACCAGCCCCTTCACCTGTCCATCGAGGACAACAAGCTTTCCATCTGGAACAAGTACGACTTTGCCGGTGTCGACCACCTCAAGGCCACCTACAAGGTCGAGGAGTTTGGAGAGACGTAGGTCATACCGCAAGCCGCTTCCACAGATAAGGTAACTGACATGACATGGGACAGATCCTCGCTTCTCGCAGCCGGTAACCTCGATATCCCCCAAATCGCTGCCGGCGAAACCGCAAAGGTCGATCTGCCCGCGTCTCTCGCCGACATCAAGTCCGACAAGGAGACCTACATCACCATCATCTTCAGCCTGAAGGACTCTACCAACTGGGCCGAGCCGTCCCACGAGATCGCCTGGATCCAGCACAAGCTCTCGGGCGTCCCGGCCGCTCCCAAGATCGCCCACAGCACCGTCACCTCCAAGCTGACGGTCCAGAGGGCTCGCTCCACGGCCACCATCTCCGGCTCCGACTTTGCCTTCACCTTCGACACCGCCCGCGGCTACCTGACCTCGTGGACGGCCGCCGGCGTGCCCCTCCTCGAAAAGGACGCCGCCACCAAGGCCGCCATCACGCCCAACTTCTGGCGCGCGCCCACGGACAACGACCAGCCCAACGACGCGCCCTACTGGATCCGCTTCGGCGTCGACGCCCTCGACAGCCAGCTGCGCTCCCTCGACATCACCGAGTCCGCCGACAAGGTCGAGCTCGTCACCTCGACCTACCTCTCCCCGCGTCTGCTCGACTGGGGCTGGGACACGACGACAACCTACACCGTCGACGCCGCCGGCCGCCTCACCGTCGCCGTCGACCTCAAACCCCGCGGCATCAAGCCCACGCACGTCCCGCGCGTCGGCCTCAACCTCCGGCTGCCGCGGGCGCTCGACAACGTCCGGTACCTCGCCCTCGGGCCGGGCGAGTCCTACCCGGACAAGCGGTCGAGCCAGCGCCTCGGCGTCTTCCGCGCGACGGTGCCCGAGCTCCACCAGCACTACGAGGTGCCGCAGGAGGGCGGCAACCGCCTCGAGGCGCGCTACGTCGACCTCACGGGGCCGCACGGCCGCGGCGTCCGCGCCGCGCCCGCCGACGCCGCGCTGTGGTCCGACGAGGCGTGGCGCCGCTTCAGCTTCCAGGTGAGCCGGTACGCGGCGGCGACGGTGCAGCGCGCCGCGCACCCGTGCGACCTCGTCGAGGAGGACGCGACGCTGCTGAGGCTGGACGCGCGCGTCGCCGGCGTGGGCACCGCCGCGTGCGGGCCGAACGTGCGCGAGGATCTCAAGGTGCACGTCGGCGAGTTCAGGTTCGGTTTCGTTCTGGAGAGGCTCGGGTTTTAGAAGACGCGGTCACGACTGGGATGTGGATGGGTGACGGAATCGTGGGTGGACGTGATCGTGACGTCTAATGAGAGTTCATGAGCGAGCGAGTATTAGACTAGAAATGGTATGAAAGTTACGCAAGTGTGTCAATCACTCTGGCGAAGAAGTAATGTGAACTCGAGAGCTCCATGACTCTACGTGACCAGAGGCTTGACTGACTCGGGGACCAGCAATATAGGCTGCTTGCGTCACTGTTCCAATATCAATCAAGCATCTCAACTGGCCGGTTGGCCCAATGGCAAGGCGTCTGACTACGATTAGTCGTGTGCAATCAGGAGATTCTGGGTTCGACCCCCAGGCTGGTCAACTTTTTGCTCTTTGGCCGTCCCATTGCCCTGAAAGTCAGCGGGAAGTTGAGCAATATTGGTTTTCACATTTCAGACTGTATTTTTATCGATTTGTGGGATGCTATTCCTTATATCCGACTCTCCAGCGCCTAAATCCGCATCTGCATCTCGCCTTGTCTTTGATGAACTGCACATGGAACTCTGTCGGCGAGAGAACCAACAAGGGGATATTCAAATATCTCACTCAGTCAGTCTATATAGTATAACACACCTACTCTATTTACATACATACATACGCGGATTCCTTTTCTTTTGGTACTAAGCGACATGTTTCCGCCAGACTGCATGAAGCCATGATTGATGATATTCGCTCAGTCAACGTCCTACCCTGGGCCACAGATTACCAGCTACCGCGGAATATGCAATGAGCCAGGCCATATATGGTTCCGGTTCTTGTCACATCATACCAAGGAAACTACACCAGCGTACTGGTAGAAGCCACCGACCACTTGAGCCAGTCCCCCTGTGCTGATTCTGCGACTGTGTGCTTCTTGTGCCGTGTGAGACACGGTTTATTCATCTCTGGCAAGGCACTCTAGTTTCTCCGACGAGCTCACCCAGACTCAACAGGCGGCTGTCTTCTGTATACCACAAGCTGGCTCGCAACTGGCACCGATTTCGTGAGAGAGCAGAAGATGGGTTCCAGATCTTCCTACAAAAACGCGAGCATCTATATTGAACGAGTCCGGTAACGCAGAGCTCGTTGATGAATGGGCTACTAGGATCATCTAAAGAAAGCCAGCCGGGATCCAGGTCGCCCTCTACATGTCGCAAATCCCAGCCGTCGAAACGTGGCTCGGACGCACAAGATCGAAGAGCCCATGGCAACTATCCTTGTTCTTACTCGACCACTTCCTAGAAACCGCATGGTAAACAAAGAAAAACAGGAATTTGACTAAGGGCCTCCTTCTCATCAGACTCGTGTCGCTCAATCTTCTCCGACCAAAACATTTTCCTCCGCAACCATACATCCATCATAAGGCATGTCCTGAACACCCAAAACCAAATCCAATCTTGAAAACACGACAAGCAGCGCAACTTAGAGCGGTGTCCTGCAGCCGTGCGAGTTCTGCAGCGAGTTCCTCACGTCCTCCGGCCAGTTCGTAGCCGCACCTCCTTTGCGGTCCCGGTACCGGCTGACGGTCAGGGTCAAGAAGCCCGACATGACGGCCATTGTCCTCCAGCTCTGGCCGAGCTTGTCCGTGAGGTCCGTGCCGATGAGGTCGAAGCTGAAGCGGCCGAGACCCCGGAAGCAGTCCTTCTGGGCGGTGATGACGGCCACGACCTCCTTGCCGTCGCTGGTGACGCCGAGCGGCCGGGTCTGCCGGTTGCCCCCCCTCCAGGCCGGGCCCGTGGTCCAGACGAGCTTGAAGCCCTTTTTGCAGTTGTGCTTCAGGTCCGTCTCCCGGCCCTGGGTGCGCCGCCACTCGAACCGGTGGGTTAGCGCGACCTCGCCCCGCGGGCCCTGGAGCTCGAAGCACCGGAACCAGGGCGTGTCTCGGTAGCCGAAGTTCTGTTTCGGTTTGGGGGCGCCGCCGCCGTCGGACGAGGAGCCGGCGGACTCCGGAGCTCCCTCTAGGCGGATCTGTCCGATTCCGTGCTTTCCCATCGCTGTGGCGAGCAGGGCGTTGTCGGAGTCGCCGTCGTGCAGCTCCGCGTGGAAGCGGCACACCATGTTCTCCCAGCCTCTGGGTTTCCGGCTGAGGATTGTAAAGACCTGGCCGTTGCTGCCTTCGATACGGTATCTGTGCCGACCGGGGATAGCGCGTGACGTCGCTTTTCTTCCACGGAGCGTTGATGGTAGTCGAGGACCGGGCTCGGGGAGAGGGCTTGGTATCACGTCTGGTACGACGTCTTCCATTACGTCGGTCGCGTCTTCCATTTCCACGTCCTCTGAGGTATCGTGTGTGAAGCTCATCACCGGAAAGGCATGAGGATCGAACGGTCCATTTGGAAAGAGATTGGAACCGATGTCGTCGAAGGATGGAGGGACGATCGATTCGGGGCGAAGATGATTCGACCGGGGTGCTGTCAAGGGCCCAGGAGGACTCTCGGGTACAGGAGCTCGGATAGCAGGGTGTACAAGAGGAGGCGTTTCTACTGAAGATGTCCGGGGAGTAGAGTCGTAAAACAGAGATGGGACATTGGTGGGCTCCTGCTCGAAGAAGGGAGATGGGAGGATACCAGATTGTACGGGAGGAGGGGGAAAGGGACGCGAATCGGCAAAGAAAGGTGCCGGAGGATGGGGCTGGAAGAAACGAGACGAAAATCGACGGGCCTCCCGAGAGGGATATTCGGGCTCGACGGCTTCGGAAGAGTAGAAGTCGTTCAGCAACGGCGTGGATGCTGTTATCTGATCGTCCAACAATGGCCGCAGATCAAAAGACTTGTAGCTGGAGATGATGTCGGGGACAGTCTTGCCGCTTTCCAGGGCCGAAAGCGTAGGCCAAGACGGTCCAGAGAACAAACAATCTGGGTTTCCGGACATTGGGTGCGCCCGACTCGCGAGACAAAGGAAGCTATCACGAGATGGGTTGTAGAGTCAGGCGCTACCTTAGGGCTATGCAAGAAAAGAATGAGGGACCACGGAGTCGACTGCAATGATGATGGCAAGGTAGAAAGAACGAGAGAAGCTTCGTCTGCTTCCGGGGGAGGGAGTTCTGTTGTCCTGGAAAAACAAGCAGACATCAAGGGACCTCCCATGGCGTTCGACAGGCAGGTGTGGCGTGAAGTTTCACGGACAATAGAGCCAGGCAGTGGGCTCAACAACATGCAGAGAGGAAGTTTCCGAGACAAACTATTGAGACCGCGTGAGGACTTTAACCGAGAGTCACCGAGTCTCGAGAAGAAGAGCACTATCCTACACGTCGTCTTTGTCTTTGTGGGAGTCTGGATAGCCAGTGATGCTTCGGCCTCGATGAACCAGAAGGACCAGCCACCGCAATGACTTCACTAGCCACTCAACAGGCCCCACGACGTCTTCGGCTCTCAACCTCCGGCTCCCCTATACAGGTTCATATCTCGACGACTTGGCCCTCCGTGCCGGAGACTCATCGGAGCTGGCCCACATTCCGGATCGGCCCCGAAGTCATCCCACCACCCGGAAAAGTTGCCGGATGCTCGATCGGGGGGGAAATGTCACCCTGACTCGATCCACAAAGTATGGGCTAACTTTTATTACGGGCTGCTATGCAACTTCTTCAATTCTGGATTCTCCAGGACGCGTAACGCGCCGCAGAAAGGGGTCGTCAAACCCTTCCAGCCTCTACTGCGCCCTATCAAAGACGTACCCCCAGGAAGCTGCGGCTTGGCTTTAAAGAATTGGCCTACCTCTGACTTTCAAAACTTCATCTTCGACAGTCACCAACTAGGCCTTCATGTCCTTATGGCGTCTGATGATCACGGCCGGGCAGGGCCTACTCCGGAAGACGGACCACGAGACAGTTCTCCGTCAGCAGGATCGGCAGGACATATGCTGAGTGACGAATCCAGTAACAAAGGTCTGGCGGACGAGACCAGCGTTGAATCCTCCGAATCACAATCCAGGCGTGGCACAGAAGCTGAGAAGGAATCGGAACTTGGCTCTAGGGCAGCTAGGCCAACAGACGAAGCACCAAGTGGCGATAGCACTGCTCAAGACTCCGAAAATCACTGCGAGAGCGATAAGGACCCCAGACACGGAGAGATCGACGAGGGAGTCGGCCCTCTGGAGCAGCTTCTCAGCACGAGACAGGTGGTCATTCTGCTTCTGATGTAGGTACTCACATGACAACTGTGCCGTGCTTGCGCTCACACCTCGTAGTGCTTGGGCCTTCAACTTTGCCCTGGCCTTCTCGTCTGGCATTTTCAATGTTCTCACTCCTTACGTCACGAGCGGCTTCAGCAGGCATGCCCTCACCGCAACGGCCTCGGTCATGGCCAACATCATCAGCGGCATCATCAAGCTCCCGTACGCCAGGCTCCTGGACGTATGGGGCAGGCCGGAGTGCATGGCGTCCATGGTAGTCTTTACGGTAGTCGGCACGATCATGATGGCTGCCTGCGAGAACGTCGAGACGTACTGCGCTGCGCAGGTGCTCTACTTTGTTGGGTTCTTTGGCATCCAGTTCAGTTTCGTCATTCTCATAGCCGACTGTGCTCCTCTTCGGCACAGGGCTTTGTGGATGGGAGTCATTGCCACGCCGTCGATTTTCTCCATCTGGGCGTATGGCCCTGCGTCAGAAAGCGTCCTGAACACCATCGGCTTCAGATGGGGGTTTGTGTTACGACCCGTTGGAACTACAGGACCAGGGAACGCCCCGCAGGGCATCCAGCGGCTGCAGGACCTTTGTATGCAGGATAACACGGGAATAATAATAACTCTACTTAATATAGAAGAACTATAGTATAATTTATATAATAATAAGATAAAGATTATTTAGAATTAATATAATCTAGTATGAATTAGGAACTAATAGATTATATTAAATTAATATAATTTAGAATAACTAAGGAATATATTATTAATTAGGATTTATATATAAGATAAACTTAAGTCTATTTAAAACTAGACGTCCATAGTTTTTTAATAATTAACTTTATAATTATCTTTAGATATTCCTAGTCTTATTCTTATAATTATTTTATAACCCCTTATTAAACTTATACCTAATTATTATAAGTTTTAAAAACTTAATCTTATTAGTATAATAATAATATTATTACCTATACTTTATAATTTCAACTTATTACTAATAAACTTATTTCTACTAGATTTAAAACTAATTATAATATTTTAATTATTCCTATTTAGTAAGTTGATTTTATAAAGCTTACTTAATAGTATTTAGGAAAGAATATTACTATATCTACTAAATACTAAGCTTTTTCTACTTCTTCTAGTTCTTAGGGAATACTTTATAAAAATAAATAATTTATTAAACTTCTAGACTAAGAAATAAAAGATATTAAACTTTTTAATAATAAAGAAGATGATTATACTAAGCTTATATAATAACTTTAGAAAACTAATAGAAATATAGTTAAAATATAAGAAATTATTAATAATAATACTATAGAAATATACTAACTCTAGTAAAATCTCTATAATAATCCAGATTAATAGTAACTCCTTACTTTTTAGTAAGAAGTTAATACTTTTTATATTACTACTAATATTAGCTAAATTCTAATTAAATTATATAAGAAATTTTAACTTAATTTATTTTAAATTTTTAATAGAACCCCTAGATACTTCAAAAGATTCTTTATTTAAACAAAACTTATTATTAGTTTTATAACTTTAGTTTTAAGAATAAAACTAAATAAATTATTTATACTACTTTATTCTTTAAAAGAAAAGTTTTTATATAATTTAAATTTTATCTTATTAACTTTCTTATTTATAAATAGAATAATCTTAAATTAGAAACTTATACTATCTTTATAAACTATTATAATTTTAAAAGTACTCTAATCTTATTATTCTAAAAACTAGATAAGTACTAATAGTATAAATAAGATTTTATAACTCTTAAATAGAAAGGTATAGTTATATATTATATAACTAAGTTTAGATATATTTATATTAGATTTAACTATATTAATAATACTAAGATCTTTATATTTTATTAAAAATTGAAAAAAGATATTAAAAATAAACTTATTAAATAAGACTAACCTAGTAATTTTATTATATATATAGAACTTATTATTAAGATTAACAATTAACTCTTTAAATACTATTATAAGAAAAGTAAATAGTAATAATCTTAATAACTTAATAATAGATATAAGTATTAAAGATTACTATATACCTATTAGAATTAATATAATAATTAGAGAATTAAATAATAGTTTACTTTATAATAAAATATATCTTATAGCTATTATAATAAACTTATAAACCTTACTACTAGAACTACCATTAAAAATAAGAAATAATAAGATTTTAAATATTATAATTATAATAAATTAAAATATATAGCTAAAAACTACTACTTATTTAAATACTAATAATAAAAATAATAATTCTAACTAGTACCTAAGTAAACCTAATAAGT
>QAPF01000320.1:0-79564 GCA_004367935.1 Colletotrichum sidae | reverse complement strand
GTGGGGTGAATTATTGTTTGGTTCCCCAATTGTTGCGTTGGTTCCAGTGGGTACGTGGTGGTCCTTGGTACTTGCGTCCACTGTTAGGTTGTTGAGGTCGTCGCTGTTCACCTTTTTCGCGGCGACGCTCGAAGAGTCGGTTGTCGATCTTGATGGCGAGTTCTGCGTACGTGATGAAGTCGCTGGGTCTGTCTTGCTTAACAAGTTCGTCTTTGACGTCTTCCTTCAGTCCTTGGTAGAACATGAAGATCTTGGTGTCATCGGTATAGTCAAGTCTAGCACAAATGCGTCTGAACTCGGCTGCATAGTGCGTAGCTGCGCCTTTCTGTTTGAGAGCTGCAAGGTCTCATTCGTGCTGTCGTTGCTCATCTGGTTCTTAGAATAGCGAGATCAGGGCACTTTCGAAGCCATGATAGCCTGCGAAGATGGTCTGAATCTCTATCTTGAGGTCGTTCCAGTCGTGAGTAAGGAAATCAGTGAGATGAGGTTCGAACCATGCGAGAGCTCTTCCTTTAAGGAATGAGGTAGTGTGAATGACTTGTTCAGCTTCGTCCTTGAAACTAAGGTTGTGAAACCGATGATAGGCTCTAACTTAAGTGAGGAATCCTTTGAGGTATCTGGGGGTTCCGTCGAAAGCCTGAGGTGAGTTGAGTTGAAGTTTCTCGCGTGACTCAACCAGTGTCTGGATGATGTTGGTAGCAGTGCGAAGGGTGTTGACCTCCTACTGAAGAGCGAGGAGTCGCTGCTGATCCGGATTGTCGTGGAGATTCTGCTGGAGTCGATGGACTTCTGCAGCGTTGCTGTTGATAATCTCCTGCATCTTGGCCATGTCTCTGTTGGTCTTCTGGAGCTGTCGTACAAGCTCAGCGGTGTCGTCCTCTTCGTCGCTAGAGGGTTCGACGTCCTTCATTTCCTGGTCCAGGGGCTTGACAGGTTGTTTACCCTTGTGGGGTGTTCCCTGAGAACCGGAAGAAGCAGAAGGAGTTTGGTGTTTGGCAGACATGGTGATGTTCTTTCCTAGATACTGTTAAGTGAGCTTCGTAGGGTCAACTTACTAAACAGGAGCAATCAAAGTGTTACGGCCAGCCTTAGGTCTAGCAGAGGCAAGTCTGTTAGTAGTAAGTCGAGGTTACGAGGTACAGGTAACAGTATTATCGTCGTGCTGATGAGATCAGGTCTTCAGGGCTTACGATGATTAGGTGTAAGTCCAACAAGGGGTTATGAGATAATCACAGGAATAAGGCTAGGAGTATCCGAGGATAATCACAAAGTTGATTGCTGAAGAGCTATGGAAGTCTGATCTTGAGCGTACTCAAGCTCATCCTATATACAAGTCCGTGATACTATAGGCCTTTCTGTTCCCATTGGTGCCGTACCGCTCTTCACCAATCCAAAGGTGAGGAGCGATCACCACCCGTGGGTCGGTGATCACTTTGCCCCACTGATCACTTCGGGGATCCACTGATCGATCACTCGTCCTGCAGAGTGATCACTTATCTTTTATCGTCACGTGACCTGTACCATAGTTCCTCCGTGGTCCGGTGGGTCCCTGTCGTGTCCTTCCCTTCGTGCATACAAATGCCTTGTAGCCGCCAGGCGCCCTGCTACTCAGCTCTGGTCCTGTTGGGTCGTAACACATTTACTATAATAATAACCTACCTTAGCGTAATATCTATATACCTAGGGGTTTTCATATTAGTATACTTTATACCTAGTGATCTACTAATAGTTATAATACTATTAAGGATATAGTTACTATTCAAATACCATTATTATATTAGACTCCTTTTTAATATAAAAGAAACCTTTAGAGATCAATTTATACACCTTACTAGCCTTAGTTATAAATATAACTATAAACCTATACACCTTAGGTATATCTTTCTTATTAAACTAGGATATTTTAATAATAATAATCTTATTTTCTTAGCTAAATACTTCTGCTATTTTAGCCTTAATATTCCTATTTTTATCTAATACCTTAGTTCGTTTTATATTATTAATCTTTACGGGATAGAATTCATCCTATAGGACTTATATTCTAAAATTAAAACTCTTCTCTATAATTTACTTAATAAACTTATACTTAGTATTATTATAATAAATAATCTAGATTCTATTTATATTCCTTAGGTTTACTATAATAACCTAATAGTACTAATTATTCTATCTATCTGTTATATATATCTCCTTCTCTACTATAACCTAGATCTAACCTATATTAAGCTTATTACTACTTCTTTTAATTCTTAATATATTAATTATATAGAATAAAGTTTCACTATAACTTAGAAATATCATAATACTTAATATAGCTACTTATAAATCACAGCTTTATCTAACTAAGCCGCTTTAGGTGACGTCTATATATAACATACTTAGGCTATTCTATATTATAGCTACTATTATAATTACTTTATAGTTCTCATTTATCTTAATACTTTTATCCTCTATACATTCCTTTATTACTTATAACTCTCCTTTAATGACCTATAGCTCATTCTTAACTATTTATAGCTTTATAATAGCTACTCGTAGCTCTACCTTAATATTCTTATTCTATATTTCTAACTTCTTCTATATATTAAATATAATCTTAATTACTATATATAGCTTTTTAGTCTACTTAGCTATTATTAATAATAACCTTTTAGTATCGTCTTCTATAAGTTTTACATATTCCTTAACTAGGGTTATAGCTCGTATAGTTACCTACTAACTACTACTAGTAGTTTTAGTTACTCACTTAATCATATCTTTAGTTATCTCTTAGTATATCTAGTTTAGGTGTGTTTTTATAGATAGTTTTTATACCCTTTATAATAATAAATCCTTATTACTTATAGCTATTACCTCCCTTGTAATAGTAATAGATATTAAATCTAGCTCAAGATCTATTGTATTAGGATATACGTAGGGTCGCCACACGGTAGATCATGCTAGTACCACGTAGCGCATTTCGGAGCGTCTCGACGCTCAATCCAACAACGTCGAATAATTCTTCAAACAAACAAATATCGCAAACTACGTTCGCTGTCTAGTACAATTTTGCTGCGTTCGGCCTCCTCCACATCCAAAATAAGTCCTTTAGTCCGCCTAATATGGTAACAGTGCGGCAGGAGTGTCGAGATCTTGAATCGGTCGAGCTGAGTGGGAAATGGCTCGAGCAATAAAACTGGGTCAATCGCTGCTTATCAATGGGCAACGGGTATTCCCAGACCCGATGTGTCGGCGCTTATCGGCGCACATCGCCGCGATTGTGTAACGCCGTATTCGTCCTTGCTTGGCCTAGGTATCTAAACATGGCTTCCACTCAGTGGGGCCAGCGCTCACTAACAGATCTAGACCGCATCACAAACATTCCCCGCTCGCCCACGTTAGTGCAGGTACCTTGACCGAATGAGAGACCCCCAAGAACCACACTAGCCGAAAATTGTGGAAGGAATGGACACCATCACTGGCGGCTTGAAGGGTGTGGGCGTAGCAATACCCAGCGCTACGTAGCACCACCAGAGGGGCCCGAGTATCCTACTATTGTGTCTGGATAAGAGCGGCGATGTTGGAATACGCCCATTTAGCTACGTTCTACTAATTGCGCATCTGTCCATTCGGTGGTAACAAAAGCTAGTGCCCAACCCAGGTTCATTATTGACAAAATGGATTGCCCCTGTGATTCGCAAGAAATCAGGCATCTCGCGAACGGACCCCACAATGTAATGCCCTTCTCTTCGAGTCAATTCTGCTGGCCACACGTACACTTGTCTCCGCGCTTCACCGAGTTGTTGCAGCCGAGCCTGCAGCAGGTAGTGTAGAGGCTGTTGGAGGAGGCGTTGACCATCTCCGATTTCCCGGATGAGCCCATTCTGACAATAGCTTGAGTGATCGAAGAAGGTAGAACTATTTGTTGTCAATTAAGTCAAAGCACCCACTTTTCGACCACCCCTGCATTTCGACCACCCCAAAAATACCGCCCAGCCACCCCATTAACTACTATACCCAATTTTCAAACTATCACAACATTTTTAATCCTTCATCAATTGACATCATTTTTTCAGAATACCCCTTTTATTATATAATGAAACAATACACTGAAGATGAGGTCATTCAGGCCCTTAACGACATCACAAATGGCGTATCTACTCGCACTGCCTCTAGGCGATGGGGTGTGCCACGATCAACGCTTATAAGCCGAATAAAAGGCCACCAACCAAGGCAAGAAGCATTTCAAGACCTCCAGAGGCTCTCTGCTAGCCAAGAAGCCAGCCTAGCTACTTGGGTGATTGCCCAGGCCGACCTTGGGCTGCCACCAACGCATCAACAACTAAAGGACTTCGCCCATCGCATCCTCCAATCCATGGGGGACGCCCAACCTCTAGGCAAGAGGTGGGTAGACGGCTTCATGCGGAGAAACCCATCCATCAAGGTCCAGAGAAGTCGATCTATAGACTCAAGGCGTGTTAATGGTGCATCTACTGAGGTTATCAGGGACTGGTTTAAATATCTCGTGATGCCTCGCATCACAGCCATCAAACCAGCCAACCGATATAACATGGATGAGACTGGCATCCTTGAGGGCAAGGGGGATAATGGGCTAGTGCTGGGAAGGGCTGTCACGAAGTCGGTCAGGAAAAAGCAGCCTGGATCACGAGCCTGGGTATCTATCATCGAGTGTATCTCTGCTGTTGGCAAGGCACTGCATCCCCTGGTTATCTATAAGGGAAAAACAGTCCAGCAGCAGTGGTTTCCTCTTGATCTTAGCCTATTAGATGGATGGGAGTTTACAGCAACAGAAAATGGATGGACGACTGATGCTACTGCTATTGAATGGTTGCAGAGAGTCTTTATCCCCCAGACCAAGCCCTCTAGCCCTGACCAGGCTAGACTCCTCATCCTAGATGGCCGTGGGAGCCATACAACAACAGATTTTATGTGGTTATGCTATACCAATAACATCTATCTGTTATTCTTACCGCCACACACCTCACATGTCCTCCAGCCGCTTGACCAGTCAGTCTTTAGCCCTGTTAAGGCAGCATATAGGAAAGAGCTTGGATATCTCAGTCAGTGGATCGACTCTACTGCTATAGGTAAAAGGAACTTTATTTTCTGCTATCAAAAGGCTCGCCTAGCTGGGCTGACTGCAGGAAATATCAAGAGTGGCTGGAAATACACTGGGTTATGGCCTGTTGCTATTGCAAAGCCGCTTATGAATGGGCTGCTGATTCAGAAGGCAACATCATCAACAACAACACCATCAATACCATCAACACCACTCAACAAGGTTGCCAGAGATAATCCTATGGCCCAGAATGCCCATGGTATAGAGGGCTGGGCGTCAGCCTCATCTGCTGTAAAGTGGTCTACGCCAAGGAAGGTGAAGGACCTAGGGGACCAGCTGCATATATTCAGCCAGCTGGAACAAAGCATCGCCACACAACGTCAGCTCTTTAGGAAGGTTAAAAAAGGCTTCCAAGAGCAGTCCTTTGCCCTGGCTACCGCCCAGCAAAAGATAGAGCTTCTAGAGGCTAAGGTTGCCAACACTGCCAGTAGGAAGAGGAAGGCTGTTGAGCTAGACCCAAATACGAAGTTTGCAACGATCAAAGAGGTGCGGCAAGCTCAGATTGAGGCTGGCGAGGCTGAAAGTGATTCAGATGAGTCCAGCGCATCTGAATTACCTAGCGAGGCCGAAAGTTGCATTATCGTGGCTTCCAGAGGTAGCTGATAATTGATTCAATAAAGCGGTGGTGATTGTGATGGCATCAATTCATTGTGGTCGAAATGCAGGGGTGGTCGAAAAGTGGGTGCTTTGACTTATCGTACCCAGCGATAAAAGCAGAATCCGTTTCTCACCTGAGTGTAGACTGGTTGTCGACTGGTACTTATTGGCAGTGTTCAGCTTGGAACTGTTGTAAAAGAAGTGAAGTTGAAGCAGTAGACAATGGGACTTGCAAGCGCGTTTTATATAGCCAGTGGGAAAATATTAGGTCCTTGGTGATAAGGATTGAACCTCGAAGGTGTAGCGCCGCCAGGCAATAAGCAGAGAACTTGCCTCTCGAAGTCTACGCTCATGGCGACTTGCATGCTAGCGAGGAATGTCCACTCCTGGCTCATTCAGAGCAGTTTCCTGCACACAGTATATACCATACTGAACGTCCTCGAAGTACCTCATGCAAGTCGGTTAGAAATAGGCAGGTAGCTATAGAGAAGATGAAAGGAGACAAACAGGAGGTCCACATATGATGGAGTAAGCTCACACCACCAGCTTCTTAGCGCATTCACATGTAGTATCAAAATAACAGAGATATGATATTTCGATGTGGCAAGGCGGAAGGCTTTTCGGATAATTTGAACTCACCTTCAAAAGATGGCTTGTCCACCCAGTCTAAAGTCCGTGAAAACATTGGCATGCAGGACTTGTATCTTCCCCGTAGCCTTGACTCCTGCTGCAGGGTGACTGACATGAGTGATGACTGCAGGAAGGTGTGCGTGACAGCCCCAGGTGATGAACTGACGCCCGTCTTTGCTGCATCGTACTCCCTGCGAGGACTTGCCTGGCCACATACTGCTCAGTTTGCCAGTCGCCATCCACCACTAGCTTGAGGAGCCCTGCTTTCGCAAACACGCCTCCCCTACCGATGTGATAGTGAGCTCAGTCTTTTGACTATCTTTGGAGTAGAAATTCCAAGAAAAAGGGAGAAATGAGGGGAAACGGGAAGTTGCGCACCCTCCTACATTGTTCGCCTCGGTTGGCTCAAACGTCATCCACCCGCCCATGTCGCACTTACTAACCATGCATGAGTTGTAGCTCGTCATGAAGGCGTGTAAACGTCTACAAGTTAGAAGCAGACTCTGGGGAGTAAACATCAGTAACACATTGAGGAGGAGTCAAGATCCACGAGTTCATTTGCTACGGAATTGTCTCCTAGGCCCTAGAAAGAGACGCGTTCGCGACAAAGTCTATCAATGCGCACCTTGAGGCAATGTATCTCACCGACGATGCTGGGCAGCGTGGCACAACGGCGCAGGTGATCCATGGTGACTTATGATTCATCAGAAACCCTGTAGACTCTTGAGGCATAATTCATGCTCCTTGTACGCTTGCCTTCCTCAGATGATTAGGCAGGATGACCAAGTTTGTAACGATCACAGGCAGCCTTTGCCCCCAAGTACGTTAACAACAACGGCAGTCAACAAGGTGCGCCTCCAGGCGGCAAACTGCGAAGAAGAAACTTAGAAGGGAAGAAAGACGCTAACAACAACACCATTCAAAGAATATCCGGCGCAGTCTAGCGAAAATGAGCGTCGTCCAGGTTTGTGGCCCAACCTTGATGGGCACATAGAATAATTCAAGCACCTGTCGATGGAGCGGGACGAAGAATCCTGTACAACACGGCCAAAATGACAACAGCGCAAAGGTACGGCTGGCTTCTCTGACCCGCGAGGGTTCGAGCGTCTCCATATACCTATTAGTCTCAATCGCCGAACAGCTGACCCCCTGCATTGATCTGATGCCATTCTTTGTCTTCCATTGCGTTCAGTTAGGTTTTCCGGATTATCTAGTAACATATTCTTCGGCGTGTGGCCGGCTCTGTCTCAGCTCAGGACGAGGGCTTCAGCAATTAACTCAGACAAAACATATTTAGATTCTTTCACACCGTAGAGTATTCACTAGCCCTTCATTTCCTTCACAACTTTCGTGATTGAAGCGTATACTTCATCAACAGATCCCGTCGCATCAACCTGGACACAGTCAGACGTAGTTTACTTCGCACATAGAGCTCCATACCTTCCACAGTGGCTTCTGAGACAAATAGTCCAGTACAGCTTGATTGCTGCTTTGAAAAGTATCCATCCTTTTGCGCAAGACATCTGCATTATCATCGTCGCACTAAGAGACTGAAGAGCGCTCCAGAACACGTCCAATCATCAACTCTGTTGATGCTTCGAGATAGATTGTTGAATAATTGTCAGACACCTTCCATCGTGAGAGCGTGCAAAGACCGCAAGACTGGCAACGTACCTCTTGCTCAAACGCAACGGCTTGGCTCACGCTACGCGGAAATCCGTCAATGAGCACCCCTTTCCCCATCGACTGGATGAATTGAATTCTTTCCTTTAAGAGGAGTATCGTGAGGGAGGGAGGCATAATCACCAAATTCCAAATGCTTTCGCAAATGAAATCGCCAAAAAGGGACCCAGGAGAGTCTTGCTCCTACTACAGCAAATCTCCCACAGACACATACTGGAAATCGAAATCCTTTACAATACGAGTATATTGTGTTCCTTTGCCTACTCCTAGACCGCCTGATACACATTAGAATCTCATGCCATACGAGGAAAGCAAACTTACCAATCACAAATACCAATCTAGTCGAAGTAGTCTAGCTCGTATTGAGTGCTTCCCAGTCTACAAGTATGCAGTTTGCCTGGTCTAGTAGCTAGGGATTAGTCATCTTTTCTCAGAGGTACTTGAACTCTACAAGCCTAGAATTGCCTTTCTGCTGCTTCTAATATATATAGGCTTAATAAAGATACTCTAGTTTATCCACTTGACGGACTAGTCTTGTAACGCGGGTCTCCCCACTTTTATACTCAAGCTAGATCTCAGGCAACTTAGTCGCCTAAGACGGATTCAAGGTCTTCAGAAGATAGGATAGGTATTGGAGGCCAAGTTTCTCCTCGAGATGCTTTCTCTCTGCTTCAATTAGTGTTGGTTATCTACCTACTGAAGTTAGCCTACCTAGTGCCACTCCGTCGGCTAGTGTGATATCCCTAGCGGTTATTTCACTAATGTCATAAATTAAACATATTATAATTGCCGCTATCTCGTCTTCGTCTTTCAGTTACATAACTTTTAGCGAAATGGCTGCTATGTAATATCAATAATAACGATACCTCTAGATACACCAGACAAAACCAAACCATCTGATATATGTGGTTGCTCACGCTCTCTGGATTGCGTATATTTCGCTTACACCACCCAGTCCGCTTCAGATTCTTGAGACTCTCAATTGCCTCGAGGAAAGGGAGTGGTGATGTCAAACGTTCCATCCTGATTTGACGTAGGGCGTTCACGGCCAGGTCTTCTTCGGTGGAGAGAAAGGTTTACTTTGGGTGTGGGGAATAGTGGCACAATTTTGACGGAGAAACCCCGCACATTCGGACTAACCTTAACCCGACCGCCTTGCCCCAGTATTCTGCAGCCCAGCTGTTGTTTGGGCGCACAGGAACCTGTAGCCAAATCCTTACGTAAAGGTGAAGTGGGAAGTTGGAATCTGACGGCGATGGGATTGTCCCATCGAGTGCGAGCTGACGCCAAAACTGCCAAGGTGATAAGAACGCCAATCGATAGCTACAGCATTACACTGACACTTCTTATTTGTGCCACTTAAGAAAACGCCGATGTGTAAGAATTTGGGGAGGAAAAAAAAAGAAAAAAAGAAGGAAAACCCGCCTGATTTTTTCACGTTATTTTGCACTCGATGGGATACTTCAAATCATATCGAAAATTCGCACTGCTTTTTCACCAGTCGTGTTTACTATGGTTAACAAGACTAAACAGTACTAAGGCCCTGTATACTATAATTCAATAGCAACTGATGGAATCTCAAATACCGAACGCATCACCATCCTTTGCCGTGTCAACAATTGTCTAAGCCTCTCCTTGTCACTTTGCAATTTCAAATATCGTTGCGTCGGATAGATCACAGCCAATCCCAAAAGCGTATTTCAACAGACTTCCGCTTATGCTTCGGTCGTCTACTTCGTCATACCGCAATGTGTCTGCACGTCTCATTTCTTCGATATGATGATCCAGTCCGTTAGGCCAGGGCATATTTTCTTTGACAATATGCGCGAGGAGTATTCTTGAAAAGAAGACCCCTCTTTGTATCAAGACGTCCAGGCTTTCGGGATGTCACCATTTGTATGCCTTGTACGTTGTTAATGAAATGAATTGAGAGTCATAGCCTGTCGAGCTGACATGAGAAGTACTCACTTGGGTTCTGTGGCGCACCCAGTACATCAGCCTCCATATGTCGTTCTCCACTATCTTTAACAGAACAATACTTGCCAAGAAAGCGTCCTGGGATGTCTGCCAATTCTTGATCCTCTTGTCGATTTCAGGGACCAGTTTTGCTTCGTACGCCGTAATAAATTGCTCAAGACGCTGGTCAAGCTGGTTCTGTAGTACTCGAGGGGCTGGCTGTGAGTAGTCATATGGATTCGACGAGTCCAAAACCAATGGAGCGTCCTCACATTGCCATCCTTTCATGAGCAGTCTATTTGCAGTCCAAAGCATGAATGCCTTTGACACCAGAGTCTATTCGATAGTCAGTGATAAGAATTTTATCGACGGAGAATTACACTCACCTGCTCCGCGGCGCAAGTAGAATATAGAGCGCTCAGAAGCCCATCGCGTTCTGCCATAACACATGATTCCTGGCTGTTTCGTATGTACAATGCGAGCTCGCCGTCGACCAACGCCTCAAGATAAAACGGCGCCGTTTCTACGGAAGACCATCCAATTTTAGTCTTTCCCCACAGTCTCGTCTGCTCCGGATTATTTGGCGTAAATTGCCTGCCGTACACATTTAGGCAGGGTCCCCCACGCATGTGAAAAAGGCTGAGCTGAGTCAAGTTCCCAAGAGCTTGATTCTCAATACCAGGCCAACGTAGTTCCAATTTATAGCAATTGATGTCCCCTATGCCCTAGTCAGATCTTCTTCTCAAAATCCGCACGTATGCTCACATTTTTGGAATATGCGGTAATTACTCAATTGGATATTCAAGCATATATATCGGAGGCCTGCGTCGTCACATCTTTTGCAGGTTCCATCGATCCTCATAGTACACTCGATGATGTTAGAACCCAAAATGCAGATATTTTCGGATGGAAGTCTTACCTCTCGCCCCTGTGCTTTGCAGCGAACACAGCCTTCAGCAATGCCGCCTTTGCCACCAGACAGAGGACATACAGCCGATTGATCAGTTGTACAGTCAGACACGCTCAACAGAGCTAAGTTTTGAGTGTTGTGGTAGTGAGAAGATACGGCTGACAGGATGATTTGGGAGGTGCCAGGTGGGCCATCCGCGCGGTTCTCTGAAACGTCCATTTGCTTCGGCGGCGGCAGATCAGGGGAAGCAGAAGCGGGGTGACCAGATGAATGATAGATAGGTGAGGTGAGATGCGACATTGTATTCATTGTGTAAGCGTCCAAGTCGTCTTCCTCGTATACGAAACCGTTGGCTTTTCGATGTGACAAAATCGGCAGCTGGACCGGGTTTGTCTGCAAAGTTTTAAAGTTGGAGTTCGGAGTTGGAAGGCCGCCCTGCGGCTCCAGCGTACACAAGTCCAAATTCAACGCCGGTGGAAAGCTATGTGGTAGCGTCACCTGGCCATTTGCGTTCGAGGCGACGGTATCTGATGTTGGGATCGATGAAGTAGCGGGGAAGAAGGTATGCAGTTGGGCTGTCTGAATACACTGCTGCTTCCATGGTTTTATCATTTCGGGCAGTGGCTTTATCGGCAACCCCGATCTGATGTCACCGGGCTGGCTGAGTTGCATCTCCTGTACGTCAAAGCTTTGTGATTGAAACCGCTGCTGGAAGCTTCGTGGATGGACTTCAAGTCTTTGACATATCGCTTCCATGTAAATAGACTTGGCCAGGTCAGCAGCGTCTTGGTGAGAGGTCCGAGCATGGCGGATAAAAGCGTCCGGTTCTGAGAAGGGCATGAAACAGAAAACGCATATTTCGAAGTCTTGCGAACCTGTGTCCGGAGTTAGCACTACTCAATACAGTGAGCGGACAAGTGCTCTTACACTCGCTGTGGTTCAATGAAAGAGATAAGTCGCTGAGCAATATTTGCCTCCTCATCTGTGCAACTGTCAGCGGGTACGCCTAGCCTGTGGGGATCGCCCACCTGCCTGATGTTCTGTGACGTGCATCCGGTATGAGTCATAGTTAGCGAAAGAAACACCACAGTCGCATGGGAAGTGTTGGTGCAAGGTCATTGTGGGCTACGAATGTTTTCTGCTGCTCAACGCGAAGTGCCGGAGTCAGTCTGTCGTTTCACTGATAGGGTGGTCGTTGGGTGGACGCATGAGGCTGACAGCCGACGCGTTGTCGATATGGAATGGGCCGACAATTAATCCGTGAAGACGCGTCGACCGGATCATTCATTTGTTCGGTCATGGATAATTGCGTGCGTTCTGACCAATGATACTAAAGTCTAGACGCGCTCCTGTGCAGATTTTCGGTAAAAACTTCGGCACCCAACCGCCACGCTGTCGCTGCAGGAGCATGACTTCCACATCGCATCCTCATTCGCTGATGGAACATCATCTCTGAGTCAAGAAGAGCATCCCACGATCACAATGTTGAAGGCAGTATGTAATTGCGCGATCGCTGCGCAATCGTCCAGTCTCCGTTCGCGTGCTTTGTTGGCAGCAGCGCTTTCAGTTCAGCTTCGAGAAAGTGGGGTAGCCGGCCGGGACGCAAAACTCGGGTTGCCTTAGGTGCTGATCGGTCAAAGCTGTGACGGGAAGGCGGATCCCACGTCTCCAACATCTTGACTAATTTTTCCCCAGATGAATATACAAGTACGGAAATACTGCATCCTTTCGACGCCGAGATGCGTTTTTTGACCGCGATTTTCTTCTCCAATTTTCCTCAGTCTCCTGCGTGGGTAAACAAACGACTCTTCCCAGTATCTGATTTTTGATTGGATACCAGAATCCTGGCGTTACTAGCATGACACATATCCACAAATACTCTTACACCTCGTAGATAGTATGCACACTCCAGGCAGATCTGTAAGCTGATATCCACAAATACTCTTACACCTCGTAGATAGTATGCACACTCCAGGCAGATCTGTAAGCTGATATCCACAAATACTCTTACACCTCGTAGAGAGTATGCACACTCCAGGCAGATCTGCAAGCTGATATCTACAAATAATCTTACACCTTATGCAGGAGGCACGCACACCTCTAAAGCTTATGCAGACAGTCCATATTCATACGGTTGGCAGTCGAAAAATATGTTCAAGCGCTGTGGGCGGATACGCAGTATTTGATGACTTCTTAGAATACGAATCTTGGCAGATATGTGACCAAGCTTGACTGGCATATCAAGCCACGCAGATACCCAGGAAGGTCGCTCGAAAGGGAAGTCAGCAACAAGCTTCCTATGGGAGCCATGTTGAGCTTCCGAACACAGATTGAGCGGTCGCAATCTGACAAGAAAGGCCCACATCTCACACAAATAGCTACTGCCAGCATCGAGTAGATATTCTCCTTGAAAAATTCCAGCCAAGGCACTGTCAGAAGCAAGACAAGATTCGTTCAGCTTATAGTTCATGAGATGCCGACCCATGCTAGAAACCGCTTGCAAATCAAACTCAGCTCATCCGCGCAAGTTCTCCTGTGGTGGGGGCCCCTCTCCAGGCGATCCTCATTGTCCGCCGGCTTTGGTGTTATTATGACAGTTGAGACTCGTGAACGACGGGGTGTCTCCTCCATCTTCTGATGTGCTGCGGAAACCCCGTGGACTGTGCTTAGCTCCCACCGCCAGGACAGAGAGCAGACACTGCACTGTTATGGGCACCGGCATCATGTGTACAGCAGAAAGTGTCACGATAACAGCCGAAGAGAAGAACGTAAAACCATAGGTCCATAGTAGCCACCGGATTCGCCGTTTGTTACGCTTTCGCCTTCCTTCGTTTGCGTTCAATGGGGCTCTTGATAAAAGAATGAATAGTCGAGCGAAGGCCAAAAGTATGAATAGCCGTAGGCCAGCGAGCGACAAAGGCATCAAGTCACGGCCTGACTTGCTCTGAAGCCACGCTCCTAAGCCAAAGAGTCCGCATAGGAAGAGGAGGATGATATGATGAGTGTATCGCGTCGAGTGATGGTTGGTGGGAGAGTCACATGCCTCGCGCAAGACGACCGCAAATTCGAAGAACTATAACGACGTCAGAATTGGTACTTTTTGCGAATGACAACACGCTACCTCCACACAGTTGACGATAATCACAGATATGCCCTTTGACATATGTGTAAAAGCCGGAGAGATCGTCTGAGCGACGACTGCGCAAGCGCCGGTGGTCAGGAGTATGAAACCAAGCAAGGCCAGTCCCACAGGCAGTTTCCGGAGTACCAAAGCAAAGGAGGGCCACTTGTGATTCGATTTGGAATAGAAGAAGTAAAGAGTAAAGACCATCAGATTGGCTATCCCTAGGGCTAGCCAACTGTCGACATTGGAGATGGTTACGGGATACATTGTTGACGCAGCTTGGTCGGAAGCGAATTCTCAACCGTGTAAGGCAACCGTGGTGCGCCTTGAGGGCAGCGCCATGTCTAAGTACGCAAGACGCCTGTGTACTGGCTAGGAAATCTGCCGAGTTTGTCGACAGTCGCCGATTCTTTCGGCGGTGACGGGCTGGCTACGCTGTATGCAAGGATGCAAATCAACTATAGTGCTAGCGGACTTTGGAACTGCCATGAACTCCGAGGCCGAGCGTCTGCCGGATCATCTTCATGAGTGTACTCTCAGAAATCGAAGTGTCCAGAGATGTAGATGGAAAGGTGTAGTTTGGTACAGATGGTACGTATTATCCCTGTCCAATCTAATTGCAGACAGCACCGGAGATAAAATGACGCCCTGGCGGAGCGCCCTTCCACACGCCCAAGAGGGCCATGCCAAACCCCAAGAGTTGGGTACTTCTGCCGCCTCGCCTGATGGCTTCCACGGATGTATTTATGGGGCGTGATCCTGGCCTCTGCGCCCCCCACCCCCTTGCGTTAGCTTGCTTGCAGCCCTTGAGCCCCGGCGACCTTGATCTGACGCTCTTTCAACATCACCGACGTCGAGCACCATGGAAACACCACCGGATGATGCTACCAGTTCGAGATCCGAGACATCGTAATTGGAGAGCTCTCCCACTCCCAAGACAGCGGCCACATCATGATGAGCGGGGCCAATTCCAGCCCCCGGCAAATGCGGAACCAGTCTGGCAATCGTGGCAGTCCTTGCGGATGTCATCTGGTGTGGTCTCTGCTGAACCCACCTGCAGTTGGCACGACAGTAGTACTACAGGTGAATCTATGCCTACGTAGCCCCTGTACTTGCTTGTGTCCCTGGATTGGTCTAAAGCCCGATGTATGAAAAGGCGGCCAGGAGGAGACTTGCTCGGTTCGCATGGTTCGCATCGCAAAATTGCACTTTCTTCCTTGCAATCACCATGGCCACCTCTCAGCCAACGATTACAGCCTTTTACACACCCGAAAGCCAGGCAGAAGTAGAGTTCTACATACTGAACCTGGGCCGAGAACGACCAACTCCATGGCGAATGAGAGCTCACGAATTGGACGCCTTCCGGCGCAGCAAGTATCGCGAAGCCGTCGCCCGCACCTTGGAATCATCCGGGGAGGTGTGCGCCCGACGCGAAGGCAACTTCATGGTCTTACACACCTCCCCGGAAACGAAACTTTCTGTTGCAGAATTCAACGACATCATCAACATGCCTCCACCTGAAAAAGTCATGGACGATTTCTACGCTCCTGGAACGGCTGCATGTCACATGGCTAAATACCGTCTTCGACGCCAGAGCATGGGGCGCGTGCGCCAAGCGAGATCATCACCATTGTGTAAAGGAGACTCAGGGGCGACGAAGGGACTTCGAGAAGGAGGCAACTGTCATCTTTTGTCGATGCCGGTGAGACCTAAAGAAACGGGACGCTGTGACGGATGATAGCACGTTCCATATCAGGCCATGAAATTTACACATGAGCTTGAGACAACATATTGATTTGAGATATCCGACTAAGCATCACTTGTTCATATGTGTACGTCGCTCACCAAAGATGTGATGAACTCCGTGCGATCCCTCTCAGCTGCAGCTAGAAGTTCCTTCGTGTTGTGAAAGTTGACCTGTGCAAACTTCAACACAATTGCCAGATTATCGTCATTCTCAGTCACTTCAATCATTGCCTTCCACAGTTCCAGCTGTCCGCGTTAGCATGCAAAGAATTAAACATCGACATCAGACGTACCAAGGCAGTTTCCGTAGAGACTGGGTCTTCTATACCGAAGGTCTCCATCGTAAGGGAATGTATGTATTTCCATCGCCAGCGCGACTTCATGAAGTCCGACAACTTGTGTTGCGCCGAGTAGCAGAGAAGGAACCCGACCTTCTGGATAATAACTCCTTCTGTGAGACGATCCATAATCTCTGAGGTTAAGCGGCGCACGTGAGACTCAGGAGTTTCTTCTTCGACAAGAATTGCCTCAATAAAAGTGCTGACAAAAGGCGCGTAATGGCCTTGGAGCCATTGAGAAGCGTCCATATCGTTCATCGAGGTATGTATGCGGGTGATGGGGTGTGAGATGCATGAGCTCATGCAGGAAGGCAACCGACGTGAGTGGAGGGGGAAGCGAAGGCTCTTTAATCTTGAGACGATGCCGGAGCGGGTCTCGACGGCACCGCACGCAGCTTTCATAGAGCCGACTGCAGGTGACAGGTCGACTGAGAGACCCTGGCTGAACATGCCCTTTTGATGAGGATCGTTCGGCCCAACACCAACCCGATCACTGCCCTTGGCCACTGGGCTAGGCCCTGGCTGAACTGAGTCGGGGCACTACTTGAACTCCGGCGGCCGTCCCTCGCGCAGCAGCCGACACCTAATACCACTACTACCGTATTCGACGTAGCTATGTCAGATCCGATGATCTGGCGTAAACTGGAGCTCCTCTCTGACGGAGTGACAGGGCTTAAGAAAGGCGAATTCATAAGCGGCATCCGGGATCTTATGCTCTGTCTGTTAATGTGCTTCGCTTTGCTTTTTGCATCTCTTTTTCAGCTGCCTCTGCGGCCTCTACTATTCATTTCCGACTTTGGGAGCTCGGCTACATCTTGGTATAAGAGTCTTCGCCCGGGAACTCGCAGATTCCTCAGACCTTTGCCTTTGTTCATCGTCGCACTCTTCGCGTACTTGATGAAATAGGGTGCCCCTGAGGACGCGCATTTCCCGGCATCGCTGATCACCAACCTACGGAAACTTTCGCCGCCACTTCGATCGAAGAAAATGAAGCATAGTATGCGGAAATCGACAAGGAAAGCAGCAAAGGCCATCGATTGCATCCTTTAGTTAACCTGCTGCCGAACAACAAGTCAACATCTCGGCTTCTACAAAGAAGGCTGCGCGCGGTCCCGATTTTGCATACCCTACATATGGCGCGAGAGAACGAAAGAAGCACCGCAGGGCTCAAGAGTTGGATGCGTTCTTGGGAGTCACCTTCGTCGACCTGGAAGAATCGAAACTATCCTCCTGGCAATGGCACAGGACGTTTTGTACACTGGTGGCCCTTTCAGACGTTTGGTCTTTTCTGAAACCCACGTCTGGCTCGTCGCCATTGAGCGAGGTGGATTCACACTTTATGAAGCCACGATAACGGAAGAGAGACTTGCAGCATTACACGATGGGCAATCTGGAGTTCCACTCGAGGTTTCTTCCAAGAAGCTTTCGACACTCCAACAACTACGGGCGTCTCTGAGAGATGTCAAGAACACGATTGCCAAATCCCTCCCAAGCTTAAGAAAGAGAAAGGCGGACGAAGATGATGGCCCAACACCAAGAAGACAGCGGCTAAGCGACGTTAATTGTACGCGTTGTGACGAAACCTTCCCGTATGCGTCTGAGACGCCCCTTGTCGACTGGAACACGACGGAGTCTCTTCAGTCGAGACCTGTGCTCGGAGATGTGGTGCTGCTTCAGTCGATGGGCAATGGAGAGTACCAAGAGGTTGTAAATCAGGCGTCTGTAGAAGTCTTGCCTCAGCTTAGTGCAGCAAGCGCGTACACGCATTTTACTAGTACATGGGCGGAAACAGCCATTACCTGGATGAACGGATGGTTCTAAGCATAGTCACAGACACACTCCTTTCCGAATACTATTCCCTTTCACTACAAAACGTTCGAAACAGTGAAGGAGGACAATTCGTATCTCCGCCCACCTGCTAGTGGGTAGATGCACTGCAGTGACTGGGGTCAGTGGGTATGAGCAACGGCTAAGATGCATCCTCATTCGCCGACGACAAATTGACTGGGGATTAAAGGATCCTGGTCGATGTCGTGCCTCGATTTGATCCGATCTGGAGCCGGCCTGAGAGATCATACATAGGCCGGCTGGTTCCCAAAGTGCACATTCAAGCTTGCTCCTTCAACAGCGGCAGACTTTGCAGTGCTCTGCCAAGATGTCAACCACGTATCGCTTTCCTTCCTACGCAACAAACAGCTTCGGCGGCCAAGGCGAGACTTTCCATGGCGCACTTCCTCAAATTGGTTTAGCAGACTACCTCATCTGCCACCAGGCAACCGGATTCTTCATGCACTCCTTAGATAGAGACCCCGTAAGTTTTCCACGCGAGGGCATTCCCAGAACCGACTGGGAAAAATTTGAGGAGAGCTATGTTGGCCCTCTAGCTCAAAGCATAGCTCTTGGCGGGACGAGCACCACGACCGTTCGATTTCCGCCATTTCAAGACCAAATTTGCCAGCTGTGGGTACGCGGAGCACCTTTTCACGAGTGATTCAGCTGATACAAATGCAGTCATGTGCGCGTGTGGTCTATTGTCTCGCAGAGCGGCTTCACAGACTTAGTCCTGCGACCGCCGAAAACTCCGTCCGACGAGATGAACGACGACATATGCCACGTATTCGGGCTGGATCCTTCCGAGCTCCCAAAACCATCTACACATGGCCAATACGAAACGATCACCGGCACCATGTTCGGCGCTACAGCAGCGGAACCAGCTGTATACCTTGAATGGGAGCAGGACGCATTGGAACCTACCAGCGCAGCGACAGCGACTTGGTGTCAGTTGAGCGGGAATACAGAAGAACCTCAGTTGCAACCTCAATACCTTTTACAAAGCAATTCAGCACTGCCAAGGGCGCCGACGGGCACAACAGCTTGTGGCTTGGCTGTATGCCCTACCGACACACAACAACTGAGCTCCAACTACGATCTTCTACCATGGATGTATTTATGTGGAATTACCGAGGACGGGGGATATCCAGATTGCGAGCCACCCCGCGATCAGCATGGAAACTACTACTGTCCATGGCGCTCTAAGGCCAAATGCAAGCACCAGTCGGCATTAACTGAGAAGGAATATCAGTAAGGGCAGATGTGACACCTTTCCTAAGGGGCCTATTTGCTAATTTGTCATATCTAAAGAACGTGCATTGACGCGCATCTGAAGCGTTTCGCATGCAAATTTTGCGGAAGAAGATATATGCGGCAACATTCAGCAGCAGACCACCTCAAAAGGCAATCCTGGTGCAACAATCTGTTGAGGTTAAACCTGCCCTCAGCACCGGATGTGTCTGGGCAGGTTATTGGGTACCAATAGAATCAGCTTCTTTTTTCCTTAGCCTACTGATCAAGCAATGGCATGATGGCTTCTTGAACGGCATGTGTATAAATGTTCCGCCGCCACCGCGAAGCTCTCAATACAAATACCTCGCTTTTCCCTCTCAAACGTTCAAATGTCCTCAGCTTCCACAAAATCTTCCACACCTTCATACACCCACAATCATCGTCCAAGAACCACCGCAATGGACCGCTATCCCTGCGTCAACAGATACAAGCACGGCGTTGACTGCCCTGGCTGGGTCAACGTGCATGGCGCTCGCTGCGAGGACTGCGTCGTGGTACGTGAACGGGCGATCGAGGAAGCAGCCGACACTGACGTGACTAGTACAACCGATAAGGGGGGGCGGGAGCATCTGGGAGGAGGACCGGAAGCAGGAGATAGATAGAACACATTTAAGCACAATACAACTCCACTCATCCATCTGTTCCAACGCGACGTGGTGATGCCCCTATCGGTTACGAGGTATAACGGCCAGATCCAAGGCCCAGACCTGATGCGCTGGGCCGGGCTGCCAGCTGAACATCGGCGTTCCAACAGACCGTGCATCAGATGTCACCTCGACGGGGTCGGTTCTGGAGGGCTGCAGGCTTGCTCGGGCACACAAGTACCCAGAACGCGCGGGCGTCGGGATCCTCGCACAGCCAGCGGCACGCTAGCGAGTTCCCCGGCGCCGCTGGGGTGTGGATACGTGCGGCGGTCAAGGGTCGTGGGAGGGTCTCGCTTGGCGCGCACACCCGGGGTGGGGTGCGAAAATCACGAACGACGACTCCAGCCGACTTGCAGGTTCGTCAATTCTTGGCCGATTCCAAGGCCAGTCCTGCGTTGAAGCTGCGTTGCCTTGTGGAGAGTTGCCATGGATGAGCGAGTGCATAAGCTAAGCCAGTCGATTGCAGGCACATTTAGGGAGGACACTGTCTATTGTTTGGTGACATTTGGAAAGTCGCCACTGATGTGTGCGCTAGATGACGTGGTGCAGTTATTTCTTCTGGGATAAACGGAGGCCTATGAAGAGATGTAGCCTATCTATGAATGCCAGTCTCTGTCGACCTCGTCATCTTGCAAATCGCTATAGCCATTATTCAAGACGCTCTTGAGGCCATCTACGATGTCAATGTAAACCTCATTCGCCTTTACTTTATAGTGAGCATACCAACTTGGATGTTCGAAGTTCCCGCAGCTCCTGCAAGCTTCCATGATGGTGCAAAGGTCGCGACTCCTAACCTCAAGCATTTCACTTTTCTCCTCCTCTGAGATCTGGGGCATTTCCTCGTCCTCAGTCCCATCCTTCATCGGAGAAATTCCACCGCTTCGTATGCTCCTATGACTGAACTTCTTCCGGCACTTCTTGCAGTGTTTGCCAATGAAACATACTTTGCGATCTGTCTTGAATCGCTCCGTTCGCAGCTTCACGTCGTTTCGCGTTCCGCACTGATCGAATTTAGGAAGTCTCTGAGAGCGATTCTTGTACTGTGCACTTACCTGGCACTTCCAGTACAGAATTGGAAGATTTCCCATGACCCCTAATCAATGATAGAATGTTGCTGAAGGTTGGGCGTTAGGAATCTGCTGTTCTTCACGGGGCAGCCCTATGTCTTAAGACTACGAAGGGACTCTAGCCATAGTGTGCCGAGCCTACGCAGAACCCTTCGGTATCAGGGACATGTACCACCAATGAATCCTCAGAGGAATACATCCATGACCGTTGAAGACGGTGGAAGTTTGCCTTAGGCTTGAGTGCAGCAATACGTGCATACAAAAAGAATTCGGAACCTTGCTCACCAAAGCTGATAGAGGGCCTCAAGCACGCTGCAGGTGGGGGCGATTGTAGAAGTAAGGACAAGGATCATTGCATGAGTAGTCAGTGCACTGTCTGCCATGTATATCGGTCATGCCTTCTTTCTCGTTGGAGATGAGGGTATGCTGAAGCAAGGGTGGAAGGACCATGCAGGCCACCGTATTCTAGCCCCGGAAAGCCTGCAGCAACGCTGATCGATTGCGGGCATGCCTGCGAAGGTCTCTTCGGTGCAAAGGACTTGGCGGGGTCTTCTGTGGCGAGATTGGACACTGTCTATTCATGTATTTGGGTGCTATATCTTCTGAAGATGTCTTATCACCGCCTTCCCAGCAATGGTTGGCTTGGATCGTCGCCCTCTGCAGGTTGAACATTGGGGACGGCTGTCTTCTGAAGGTATTCCAGGCGTAATTCTCTCCACCTTGCCAACAATATATCCTGCTGCAGTAAGCCTTCGATATTTTGCCATGATGATATTGCATACCTTTTCTTCCTTCGTTGGCCGGCGGCGTTTAAAAGAGCGAAACACTTCTACCGCATGGCTCGCATCTGGTGCATTCATGATGAACCAATCGTGCCATCTTATCCACGCTTTTAGGCGCAGGCGTTGGAAGTGGTTCATGATCCCAGCTGATTGAGACGCTTGGTATGTCCTAATCCAATCATAGGCTAAATAATTTGTGAAGTAGATAACTGTTTGCTGGCTGTTCGTGCTCCGCGATCAGCCTTTATGTAGAAACGCCAAAACAGAGCGCCCTGCTACCCATGGTTTAGTTCGGCGAGTCAACCTGTGGCGAACATGGTATCATGCTCTAGAAACCAATCAATGGTGACACCGCGGCTGATGTGATACGAAAGATCTGAGGTCGGCGAGCCTAGGATCAGGCTCTAAAACTCAGCTGCAGAATGACCCGTATTGCCAACTCACTCCCGCGGGAAGGCCACTTAGGGTCATTTTGAGCCCAGCCTCTACTACCTGTCAGTGGGAAGCGTCGCAGCCAATGTGATGCAAACGATTGGAGATCGATGCCTCGTAGTCTTGGATATTGGCCAGGTCTTCTTTCTCTTTGGAGATAGGGGCTTACTGGAGCAAGGATGGGAGGACTATGCAGACCGGCGCTTTCTTGGCGCAAACTTGACGTTGTCTTTCTGATGCGACTCAAACCCATGCCACACTTCCAATAGGGGCCCCTCGCAGGAGGGCGACTTGCGGGAGTGCATGTCATGAATTGACGAGACTTGGTACCTCACGGCCCTGAACATGCCCCTATTATACGCCCGCTGCCTACCTCGGAGGCGAAGCCCTCTCCTCAGGTCAAAGCAGCGGCAGGGGTCTCTATGGCAGCATCTATCGATTGGCTCTCATGGGACGCTGGGTGGTGCAGACTAGACGGAAAGTATCACATTAGTCGACCAGCGCATGCCTCAAAAACACGGAAGTCTTCTGCTCACTTCAGGCCCATATATGCGTAGTCTATGATAAAATCAGGCCGTGAGCATCGTAACGAGCGACGATAATGCGGAGACATGGCTAGTGCGTTGAAGAAGCAAGGATAAGCATTATTACAGGAGTAGTCAGTGTATCGTCTACCTTGCAGGCGAACCTATACTTCTCATTCTGCGAGTATAGTGAAATGTCTTTTGACTTTTTATGTACATGAATCCCCATCATCCGTTTCCCGCCACCAAGCCTCTCTTTCGCACGGCACAATCACCATGTCACCCGACGAGATTCTCGACTATACGCGTCTGTCCGGCTCAATCCTGGCTGCTTTGATCTCACTTACAGCGCCATGGATATCGGAACGCAGAGTATCGCCACTACGAGGCTTCATCTGGGTATTTCGCTTGCAAATGGTCAGCCTTTGGAGCAACGCGCTGTACGCCTGGACATTATCCATCACACGACGAGATCCCAATCTGGTTCTGGTCTGGTGCGCCATTTCATTCGCTACTGCGACGACTTTTCAGACAGGCAGGCTTTATGATGAGTCGGACCGCCTCTGCACGCTTTACAAGTGGGCATGGTATCTAGGGTCCCTCAATGAAGCCATCGTCATTGTACAGGCTATGGCCACAAAGGAGTCCAACGTATGGCAGCTACTGAGCCTATTCATCGCTCCTTCGACATTACTACTCTACGCACTCCTAGTATCTTGCGTCCTCTTTGGCGAAAAATACGGATACAGACGTCTACCCAAGGATGAGAACGCTGCGTCTGAAACCGATGAAACCCACCTCGAGGTCGTGCACAAGACAGCTACCAACGTACGAAAGTGGACACAGCAGTTTCGAATCTTCTGGAGGTTTATCTGGCCCAGCGGAAGTCTTACGATGCAAGCACGCCTGCTTCTAAAGTTACTGCTGACACTGGGTCTGACAGGACTTGACATATGGATCCCACAAGCTTTGAGCCGAATCATTGATGGACTCACATTCGTGGACACATGGCCGTCTATCCAAAAGCGTGCCGTTGCTTGGGTTATCCCTCAAATTTGTCAAATTTTGTTCCGCGCTTTGAAGTACTGGGTGTCGGCCCGTCTCGACTCTTACCGTGGAGAGGAGCTTGACAAAACGATTTACGCCAAGATCATGACTGCGGATCCCTCTTTCCATGCGAACAAAAACCCCACAAACCTTATTACGGCTGCCGATAATGCAATAGACATCCCAAAGTCCTTCGACAGTCTCTTGGATAACTCTTTCGACTTTCTGATAGCAATCTGCGTCATTATGCCGATCATAGCGCTCCAGTTTGGTCAACACGTCGTGATCGTTATAGTGATACGTCTGGTTGCGGAATACTTCAACTTCGAACGAGGGAAAGTGAAGTCCCGACATGCGACTGGCGAATATCTAAAGGTTCATAAGATACACAGGCATTCCCGGGCGGACACCACGAGGGGCCGGGAAACCGGGGCCGGTTTTGGCCAGATTACTCACCAGATTGCCGAGAATAACACGTCCCTTGGAAATGTCCATATCGCGAAATTTCGGGCACATCTTGAAGCTGTTATTACGTGGATTCTCGGATTCGTGGTCAGTTACATTGGCTGCTTAACCGGCGCATATCTCGTTTGTTCGCAAATTCACGTTGGAACCTCGACACCCGGAAATTTAACCCTTTTTATTTCATATTGGGGACAGACAGTCACGCCTATAATTTCGATACGTGAAGCTTCCGACAAGATCGTGAAAAGTTTTCAGTACGCTGCCGAAGCTGCGGAAATCATGGATACTGTTCCCAAAGAACGAGGCAAACGGCTCAGATTGGAACGGGGTGCAATCAACTTCCGGAATGTCACGGTCAGCCGCGGTGGTACAGTGGTGCTTGATAACTTCAACCTCGACATTGCCGCTAAGGAGCACATCGCTCTTGTTGGACCTTCGGGGGCGGGTAAATCGACGATCCTCGGCTTGTTAACCGGTCAAATTGAGCCCGACAGCGGCGAGGTCCTGATTGACGGCCAAGATGTCACGAAAATTGACTTTGACTCGTGGGTGACCCGATGTCGTCATCGACGCCTTTTTCTGACACCGTGGCAGTCTTTCAAGCTGTACAGGCATCCTTCAGCAGAATCCTCACATCTACGACACTTCGGTCAAGGAGAACCTTCTCATTGGGAAACGGAACGCCACGATGGTAGAAATTCAAGAGGCTTGTGTGAAGGCTCGAATTCATGATGATATTCAGAGACGTCAGGGTGGCTATGAAACCCTATGCGGGGTGGACGGAAAGTAAGAGCTATACGTCAATGGTTTGTTACAGGCTGACATGCAAAGGAATTTCTCTGGCGGACAGATCCAGCGCATAACAATAGCACGGCTGCTTCTCAAGAGGCCAGTCATTGCGCTGATCTACGAAGGGACCAGTGCGCTGGATGCAGCGACAGAAGGCTTTATCAAGCAAAGTTTCTCGGAAGTTTTGGAAAACTCGACTAGGATGACCGTAGCGTAAGTCGTCTTCTATTGCTGATTCTCAGGCGCTGAGGCTTTTAGACACCGGTTGTCAACTATCAGGCATGCAGACAGAATCATCGTGCTCGGCGAGAAAGGAAATTCCATTGAGAGTGGAACTCATGACGCACTCTTAAATTCGAAGGGGAAGTACTGGGAATACTGGCAAGAGCATCTCGGAGAGCAGATTTAACCAAATCACGGGGAGATGTTCTAGTTTAGTGTAGTATCCGCATTACACTGTCGGCGATCGCAAAGCTGCCGCGTGCCAGGGCTGACAGGAACCTGCTACACTTAGCTTAGGAATTCAGGGCATTTTTCTCCGCGTAGGCGATGACCTCTTCTCCCGACGGATAAGCCCGTTCAAAGCAGGTTTGAAAACACGTTGCTCAAAGGTCAAACCGTCTTGTTTGGTACGAAACTGGAAATGAGGCCGAGGCATTCTAGCGCAAGACAAAAGATAAGACGGCCTAACAGTGGTTGATTGTGCCTCACACGTCGGACATGAAAACACATGCTGGTCAAAGCAGTCAACTCGCCAATCTGAGGGAAGCAGCCTCAGTTGCTACGAGCTAGAGCCAAGGAAGTGCTCGTAAGGCGGATATTGAAATTCATTTTCGTGTTACCAATGGCCCGAATACGGACGTATTTATCTCATCGGTGGTCATAGCTACAGGCTTTTCCCTGCCTTACGCGACAACTTTTCGAAACCCCTTTTGACTGCACTCTTATACATGGAGAAATCCACACCAATCAACCGGGCTGTGGTGGACATTATCGGGATATCTGCGCAAAGTCCCGCGCGTACTGTGCTGAAGATCTTGTCTTTGTACCGATTCCCTAGTAAGAAGTGAGAAACGGAGGCAGAGAGTGAGGAATGGCCTCACTATCAAAATGTCTCGTATTGCTCATGCTTGTTGCATTGACAGACGACCACAATGAGAATTATCAGAGAATTATCAACAAGAGCGGCGCGGTAGGTAATTAATCGTCGTAGTTGTTGCACTGCAGGAGGCTTTGATGGCCGAGCAAAATGAGCTTTGCAGCCCTTTTAATGCTTTATATGAGGCACATTCTGCCAGAGCTCTGATGGACTGGCATATCTATCATGTTGTAACGCCATCATATCCCATAGCGTCTAGTGCAACGCCTGCAGCGTCAGGTGACATGTCCTGGACAAGACATGTCTGCAGATGAAAGGGGCGTGGCTGTTGATTGGAGCTCGAAGCTCTGATTACAAGGACGATGTCGAGCTTTGAATCATGCCGGTATATCCTAGTTCCAGCTGCGCCCAATGACAGATTAAGACGCCAGAGGCGGGTAATGCATATTGAACTATGGTAAACCCTCAGAGATGGTTGCAGAATGGTGTTCTGGTGCAACTTATCGATTGCATGCAGGCTTCGCCATGAGGATGGCAAAAGCTTGCCATGAGGATGACAGAAGCTCGCCATCTGCCCCTCAGATGATCTCTCGAAACCGAGACATGAACTCTCTCAGTCCGCCGGCAATCCAAGCGCATGCGAACTATCCTTTCTAACCTATTAGTAATGTCCTATAGTAAGTGCGCGGCCCTTTTTCTATCTGATAATGGCTAATGCATCTCTAGCTATATCCTACTCGCCGCAGAAAATCAGCCTTCCTTCAGCTCAACTCTTTTGCCTAACTACAGGCCCTTTATTAGTGAAACAAGCCACATTATGTTGCAGATGTATCTGTAGAATGATGTTCCCGCACTGTTTTGGGGGGGAAATGTATAGTATTAGCTATTGTTAACCCCCTTGAACCTCCCTTGTCCTAAGATAGCTCACTATGTTGTCTTCTTTTCCTTTTATAGAGATAAACTAGTGTATAATGGGTTGTAAGAGCAAATATGTGTAACCCTTGGTCAGGAGGGGCCTTTCACGGAGATTCTTCATCGCGTTCTGAAGCCTTATCTCCCCGGCTATATGGGATACGATATGAAATGGTCTCAATCTTTCTAAGTTACCTCTCCCAAATAGGCTGTGTAAGTCGACTAGGGCCTGTGGAAGAAAGCTGCTAATAAAGGACCTAGAGACTAGTCTACCACATTAGATACTTTAAATCAGCTCCCAGCAACCCTATAAAAAATCAATGGCCTGCTTTACAGATGATTGATGATCCGGAAAGAATCAGAGCCATGATCTCAGCGACTTCGTACGGCCACGTGCGACCTGTTCTTTCGCTACGAGTCACTTGTTAGGAGACTTATTTGATGTCCCGCAAAACAAAGCTTTGTGACAGAGATTTTGGTATTCGTGCTGTCTTAGAAATGAGGGATACTAGACCGGAGCTTACTGCGCTGAAACTACTTCACTCTTTGTTCCTGTTCTACGAATACGCTACATCAAATCATGCCTCATCCCAGCATCATTACGCACGGGCCACAAGGTCCTGGAGGACCTTGTGGCCCGTGCACGATTAAACTTCGTACCCTGGTCCCTGACAAGCATCGCATAGACACGGGCTTGCTGTCCACTGATTTCCGTAAGAGACCGTGATTTGCTCGCCATCGGTAATATCTCGGGCGGCCTTAACTGCTGTTACATAGCGGCCGCTTGCTCGTAACTGCTCAAATTTCGCAGAAGGCCGGCAGGAATGGTTAAGCAGCCTAAAAATGTTGCTGACCTCGACGCAGCGAATTTGACAGACGACCGGCTCATCAGGAAGATCCGGCCTCACAAAGTCCAACGTCTGGCTGTCATCAAAAGTGTCCACAGGAGCAATTTCGCCAGCAAGAATTCCAATGACATCGCCTGACCGATACGCCCCTTGCCCATATTGGTTTGTTGTAGCCTGCAAACCTCGCCCTAGTACCCCGTAGTCTTTGATGCGGGGCATAGGTTGTGAGCCGTTGCGGGAAGATAGCTCCTCCAGACACTTGCATTCGGCTTCCTCGCAAAATTCACATAGCTTGCTGTCAACATCGAGAATCGAAGTAGGATCGGCAGGCCAAGGTGCATGCTCAGGCCATCCTGCAGGACGCGGCCACGTGGGATATCTGCCCGGTTCGAAGACGTTCTCTGCAATTTGTGGAACGGGACGAAGGAGTAACAGCATGTCCTTTTCTGGTATGCTGCACAAAGGCTTGCTGCGCATTTCCCAGACAAACTCGACGTCATGAGAGACGCCGTATATTGACTGCATCAACGCTTCCGCCGCTGTGCATAACGATGCAATGTAATCATTGCTCAGAAGTCGATGCAGAACATCCACGTCACTCTCTTTCAATGACATCCACGCCTCCAAATATACTCCAAACGGATTCCTGCTGTCCAGGAAGATGAAACACAGAAGCTCCTTGCGTCTACGACAAAGTCGCATCCACTTGTTGCCTTGATTTACGTGTTTTGCCAGGACATCCTTGGGGCAATTCGAATTTTTGGCAAGGGCATCGAGGAATGAACTGTCCGCCCGGAGGCGCCCTTTTTTAGACCGCTCAATGTCGCAGGCAAGATAGTACTGGTCGAGACGGACCATGAGCCTCTCGAGATTCGATCTCCGCTGGGACCTGCTGAGTGCAGTGAGACGTCGTGTGATGCGGACTTGCAGGTCGCCTTGGAAACACAGTCTAGTGCGGTCGTTCTTGGGATCCCGTCTACTGCGGACAAGGTCGCAGAATTGCTGAATCGCCGCGCGGCTGCCAATGGCCATGGCTAGCTTCAGGACTTCGGGGCTTGGTGGGTTTCTGGGGTCGATACGAGGAATGTGGCAGAGTTTGTCGATCTTCAGAACCTGGCTGATAATCTCGTCCAGTTCTGGATGAGGCCGGGAAGTCTTCGGTCTCTTAGCCGGCTGCAAGTCTTGTGGCCGCGCCGCCGGTCGTCTAGCGAGCTTTGTCCTCTCCGCGATGCTGACATGTTCTATCTCTACGCCTGGCACGGGGTCCGAGGGAGGGGGCGAGACGACGTGGAAGTCCGGGTGGTGCAGAGGGTAGAACCCGCATTGTTTACAGACGGCGAGGTCTGGCGGCACGACGCGGTCGCCGGGCAGCGAGAAATTGATCGCCGTAGCAAAGCACGAAGAGAAGTTGACGACAGTGTGATATTGCCCGGGGCGGATGATGACCATGTCACCGGGCCCAGCGCAATGTATGACATAGTCGATACTTTTCTCGCGAAGCCTTGACGGACCGATGAAGAGTGACAGATGGCGGACGAACTGCGCGCATCGGTTCGCCTTCCAGTGCTGGCGGATGAAAGCTTCGAACTTTGCCCTGTGGTGCTCTGCAATAACGAGCCATAGCTTCCAACCAAAGCTGACGTAGTTGCATGACCAGAGAAGGGCATCGTCGTCGTGCCAGCCGGTGCCGGAATACTTGGCGCCGATGTACGTGTACGGCGAGTTCCCGCCGGCAATGGCTTCCATGGATGCAAGAGCGTCCCCGGGGTGGAGGAACGATTCGATGCTGGACGTCAGCGGCGGCCCGGCATAATACGGTATCGACCCCTCAGGGGGATCTTTAGCGATGTCGTCGAGAAATACTGTGATCTGGCCTTCGGACGGCTTCTCTGGCATCTGAGAGAAGTCCGGCAAGACGAACTTGGTCGACGGCGATAGCTTCAGAAACGAGTATCCGGATCCATCGGGACCTTTGGTGTACACGTTTCCCAGATGCTCGCGATCCTTAGGCTGCCCGATGCTGGATTCCAAATTGGCCCAGTCAAACTGGGGCAGATTCGTAATCTGGACCCTGCCCGTGAAGTTCTCGTCGCTGACCATGTTGGCGATGTTCGGAACCAAATTGACACCCATTTCCTCAGTCGTCAGGCTGAATTTGGGCCTGGTCGTGATCGGTGCAGGCTCAGGCGGGGCGGAGCCGGTCGGCGACTCGTCCTGCGCCTCAAAGAGCGACCCTGCATGCTGCAAAGCCCACTCCACGTCGGAGCCCAGGTTAGAAAGTGGCGATGATGCCGCGGAGTTCGGGCCAGCCGCCGTGGGTGGCTCCAGGTCTGCGCGGAGTCCTCCGGCGTCCGGAAGTGGACTGGGTACGGTCTCCTGGCGGGTAACTCCCGGTGAGGGCGCCAGATAGTCCGCGGGTGGGCTTGAGTGTTCGTCCGGCACGACAGACGGCGGCGGGGAAGAGAGCGCTGAGCTCGGCGATGCGGCATCGGCAGGTAAAATCTCTTGGCTAGGCGGCTCGGATGTTCGCGAAACCTCTTCCCGTATTTGCTGTAGTCCAGCACAAAGTCCGTTAAGAAGGTCTTCAAGCTCATGAATGTCCAACGTTGGCTTGGTGGTCTGACGGGAATTCTTGCGTCGGGTCCTCCTTCCGGCGTGTGGAGTGGATAGCTGGAGTGTGGATACAATTCTGGTGACATACTGGAGCTTTATCTCTAGAGCGCGGAGCTTGGACGCAATATCCATGGTACCGATTCGATTCGTCTGAACAGCGCGACTGCTAACCTCTGTTTCTCTCGCGCGCACGGGCAGAGACAGGTACTAAATACCCCATCTACCCCTGCAAAGCGCGCTGTCCCTGGGGGCGTTGGCTCTGAATGTTAGCTGCCTACGCCCTGGTCGACGAGGCGGGGGCACCCTTACCTCACACGCGTCGACATGGATGCGCCGGGCGCAGGCCCGTGGGCAACGCCTGACCGGGGGTTTGCTGGACCACGGATCACGACCCGTTTATGACCGGTCCGCCTCTGCGGCAGAAGCCTGCCCTTTTTGCTCTCATCCTCAAAAGGGCGAATACGTTACAGCATCGAAAAGCACCGGCCCTTAGAGGAAAACAGTTCAGACGGCTTGCTCCCGGACGAAAACATTGCGAAACCCACACCTCTAGATCTTCTTCAAACTCACCTTGAAGGTCTCGGCAGCTCAACCGGTCCTTAAGAATCACAAGCTGCTTTGAAGAAGGCGATTGGATTCATTCAGTAAGCGATACTCTGTGAGGAGCCCATGAATTGCCGTCAAGGGTCAGCGCCTTCAACGAAAAATTCTGTGCCGTTTTCTTCTGGGCTGAAGTAGACGAAGAGAGCCAGAACACCGAAAACCGATGTCCCTACGATCGCAGGCCTTTTGATGGAGAATTAAGTATCATTTGCACTTTTTCACGGAAAGGAATCTGTCTTCTGTGACTTTCGGTATCTCAAATTGCTCTGAAACCAACCTAGCCAAGTTTTAAAGCTGCCACTATTTATCATTGATGAAGGGACTGTAGGTGGCTGGATACGGGCCAAAGGTTCCATAACCGTCTTCTCTCCCCTGAATGGATGTTACCTTAGCTCCAGGAGTCCGTGTTGAGGTCATCTTTAGACCGTCTTCTTCCCATGTTCTCCAAAGCTGATCGACTTTCCAAAATGCCTCGAATGCACTTGTGCTGCCCTGTTTGAAATGCATCCAAACTCCATTGGTAACATGCATCTGGTGTAGAATTGCCATCGCTCTGGGCAAGCTCTGTGCTATCTTTTGGCAGTCATCGTCAAGAGAACTGATCTGACGGTAGGCTTGCATCATTGCCATCAGGAGTATAGAGTCATGCGGCCTGAACATGTACCAAACGAGGACGGCGAGCACAAGTTGGGAGCTCTTCCACAATATTAGAGCCCATGACAGGCGGGCCCGAGAACGCTGATAGACCTCTTGAGCGTATAGTTTCAGAGACTCGTGTATGCTTTCCTCCCTACAGCCGTTAGTCTTCCATCTGCCAAAGAGGGGGGACGCGTACAAAGTATTCGTTCTCTGGCTTTTAGCATCCTGAGACTTCACGCACAGAGGGCCTAGAAGAAGTACCCAAATGCTACTGTAGAAAATTGTGACTGCCGCCAAGACAGTCACATTCACCGCCAACCGAAGTTGAAATCGCTGAAGGATAATCATGATCTGACAGATTGTCGGTGGTATTTTCAGAAGTCCCACTTTGAGTACCGAATGGAGAGAATCCGATTTCCTCATTTTCCGCAGTTTCGCAACATCTTGCTGAAAGATCATTGCGTCGTAGATTCCTGAATCGAGGGCCGTAAGAAGAGTATGTGCCGTCATGTGCTGGATTTGTATAGCAACAAGAGACCTTGACAGTGATAGTACAGAGGGATCCATGTTGAAAACAGCTGAGAAATATGCAGAAAAGTAAAGCTGAACGAACGGTACCAGGCTCAGAGCTATACTGAGAAGGATTGAGAAATAAAAGCAGATCTCCGCTGCTGACAAGGGGTGATGGATTTGACGACACACGGCTTCCATGTTTACACGGTTTAGGCAAGGACTTAGAAGACTTTGGATAAATCATTTGAGCGCTCCGTGCTATCACCCATACAGCAAATGCCCTTCCTATGTAGTAAACATCCATTCGCAAGATCCAGAGAACTGCTTTCCCCACCTCAGAAGCTAGTGGAGTGGCTGCATTGATGGGTTTGAGCGGTAAACAGGGTGTGACTACAGGGATGGGTATCTGAGTTGTACGCCCCCGGCGTGCAGGCCGATTGCATCGCCCTCCCGGGTGAATGAATCAATGGCGAGTTCCATCCCCAAGGGGCCATGATGCCAACAGACTGCTTGTCGGTCCACTGGACAGCGGCGCATGCAGTTGTCCAATGCAACCCCAAGCCGATAGGTCCTGGTGAGATATTGCGGGCTTCCTGGGTACGCCGCAGCGTAGGCAAGAAAGCACTTTCCTGCCAGTACGCCTACCGGAACTTTCCCCAATGAATCAGACTGTCCGTCCTGCTGGCCAAGCGATATCGCATGCCTGAGCATCTCGACGAGCGATTAGAGAACGTCAAACCCACATTGGAAAGACAAGAAAGACGGTGGGCATGCTTATGCAATTTGGAAGATTCCCACCCCCCAAACAACACTGCGAAACATGGTCCACATGTATAAGGCATAGTGGCTTTGTCGGCCTCGCTAAGCTACCTTGGGCAAAGCGCTTCTCAAATCCCCTCTAAGCCGGAAATAGCACAGCGCAGCTCACAAAGCTGCCGGCTGATGGGGACCTTTTTATTTTCATTATTCTAGGAGCATTCCAAAGCTTCATTGATGCCATGCCGCCACATGCCTCGCGACAAGGATAACTGGACCGAATACTGCGGAAATGAGAATCATGGCCTTGCTAGTAGAGATCATGCTACTCGGCTTTTGAAATTTCAACATGAATACATAATGTTCTGTAGTTATAGTTTAATTCTGGGAACCGTACCGTCGTTTAGCAAGTGGTCTTTTTTGCCCCTCAGCCCTGGAAAGTCCAGAGAACCCTGTTAAAGACCCCTCTTGCCTGAAGGGATGTTCACTTGGCGTATTCTCCGTGAGATGCGAACGGTGCTTATTTCAGTACTGAAATCAGCGTATAGCAAGGATACAGAAGATTTGCTACCCTCAGCATCATTCTGGCTATCCTCAGCCAGCCGCAGTCTGGGTGATTCTGCTGGGAAGCCGCTCACCGCAGGCCGCATCATGGCTGCCAGAGTACCAAATGTCCATGCCTGTTTTTCGCAGCTGAGTTGGAATCCTGTTTGCTATGCCGTTTCGCGTTCAGCGAAGTACAGCTCGCATAGCGCAGACGTTGAACACTTTCGTACATGTTGACTTGATGAGTTGAACGTCTCAGGCGGAATTGAAGCGGCGTGTTCCGTATGCATCGAGTTTTCCTTCGTCTGGTGACTCGCGGGAGTGGTCGGACTTCAAGCTTCTTCGATCATGTGAGCAGGCCGAAATTCGCTGAACTTCTCCGGCGTCGCTTCACACGGGCACTGACTGAATTCATATCGAGTACCTCGTCGCGCTCTATGCGAAGGAATGGTCGCTTAGAACTCGGGCCCTCATCTGAAGCAACTGCCTCTCGGCCGTTTGGTCGCTGAGACTCGGGATGTGTACTACTTATAGAAGGTAGAGACCTCTGCCGTGCTGTTCGATTGATAGCAGGTTTCGGTCGTTTCGACCTCTCAGTCCTGTTCCGGGTCAGGTTTCTTCTTTATGACAGAATTTTCCTCTGACCGACCGTGCTGGTGATCTCAGTGCTGATTTCCGCGTTGACACCTGGGTACTATTGACTGGAGTCAGCGAACTGTCACGTCTGACAGTGCGGGGATAATTACCGTGCTGTTGAATGGGAAGACAAGTTTTTCCTCGCTTGTAACCGCAGGCTGTGTCGTCTGCCGCCATTCCAGCCGGAACCAAAAGCGCGGGCTGACAGCTCGGTTGAATGATCAGGACTTTGACTGCGCAAGTCCCGAAGCAGCGGAGGACGAAAGTGAGGGTTGTGAAGGACGAATTGCTCAGCTAGTACGAAATTTTGTTCTATATTCGTGTCCTCAATTGTTTCCGTATCAGAGTCGACGAAAGATTTCATTGTGCAACTTCTTCTTGAAGGAGCGACAAGCGAACAAAAGTGATGCAAGAAGGAAGCTCACGACACGAAGGAGAAATGAGGTGAGCTCTGACGTTATCGTACCGCGTCACTTAGTCAGCGTTGCTTTTGACTTCCAATGGTGGGATGGTGGCGCGTGCGTAACATGGTTCTACGGGTACATGCTCCGTACATGCACCCAAGGTGGTCGAGAAATCTTGCCGTATTAGAGCTGCAGTGCGGGGCGCTGGCCAGCGGCAAATGACAGGCTCAAACGTCCTGAAATTAAAATGGAGTTGATGCGCCTGGGTGATAAGTAGGCGAGCAGTCCTTCACCAAAGGTTGGCCGGTTCTTCGTTTGCATCGACATTCCCACACACCATTTTCATCATGGCAGCACAATCACTGAACCCTTGGGAAGTTACGGATGCTCTTGAGGATCAACATGTCATCCGAGTGCGCGTTCCTGATCCGCTGATCTTCAACGCAATATCGGAAGAGACACCGCAGGGATGGCTCTGCAGGATTCTTGAATTCAAGAGTTGCGACAGTTCCGACGAGTCTTCCACTCCTGGCCCCGACAGTGGACCGACCGGCGGAGTTCTGTTATTCTCAGGCCCGAAGAATCTTCATGAGAAATTGCGCGCCAACATACCCGACAGCTTCGTGGCCGGCCGGCACAAAACGTTGAATGACATCGTTTTTGGCCCTAAATTCGGCCAGGTCAGCAGACACCACTTCGCTGTTGGTATTTACAAGAATCAATGGGTGGTCTCCAACATGTCTCGAAACGGTACGTGGGTGAACGGAGATTACCTCCAAGGAGAGAACAGCCTGATGGCTCTAAACCCGGAAGCGGAAAGCGAGATACGGCTGGGTAACCCGCCTTTTTCTCTCTTCATACGATGTCAACACCCAAATATAGCACGAGCAAGAGATCTCTGGCCGAATCGCGATACCATCTTGTCAGAAGTCGATGACACGTCTCAAGTAACGACTGTCGCTACAACGAACCATCTTGGCGGGGGTTCGAGCTTGCTACGAATATATTACCTCCAGAATCACAAGATTCCCAGCCGGACACGGGTGAAAAAGATTCTCGCTTTGAATGCCAGAACCTGCGATCTACACGTCGCGAAAGCCTACCCTATTGCAGACAGAGACAGATTACAACAGCGGATCGAGCTTCTGCAGGCGTTTCCTCAAACGTATTCCGGGCCGTTCCTACAAGATCACGCCCTCGTCTTTGCAGAGGACGCAGCATATATGCTGTCGCCCTATTTGGAAACCATTCACAGCTTGCGAGATGTCGCCGAATTTGGCAAAGAAAGCGGACAGACAATCAGGGGACGCTACGCTGCCGCGCGACAGCTCCTGAGAAACCTACTGAAAGTCGTTTCGCTGCTACATGGACGCTACATGGTCTCACACGGCGACTTGAGTCTACATACTGTGTTTTCCGGGTCGCTGTACGACTGCGAACAGCTATTTGTTGCCGGTTTCTCTGAGACGGCCTCGCTCACCCCCGCCCGTGCTGAGAAAGACTGCCTCGCCATATTCAAAACGGTCAGGGATTTCCTGGGAAAGGATCCTCACCAAGGCTGGTTTGCCATAGATCGGCTTGATTCCCTCTGGGACCAGTCGAGACTGCTTCGCAGCAGAGGAACTTGGCCCTATTCGGTTGCACAGGTCTGTACTATGCTGGACATGACTTACAACGCCGACGACGCACGCTGGAAACGAATCACTGTATCGAAAGATGTCATGATCAGATATCAACGCGAAGGCAAAATTCTGCGTTACCAGACGAATGACATCGAAGATTTCGCAGCTTTGGAGGCCATGGTAAGCACCATAGCGGATCCTGCTACCGCGCAGAGAAACATGCAGACCGCAATTTCTGTTCTACGGCGATTTATCAAAGAAAAGGGCGTTCGGGACCACTTGTCGCAAGACGACTTCGACGCGTTCTCTCTGCACATGGCTCGACATCACATCTTGAGCATCGCCCTACAGCCTTCATCGAGCCGAAACCGGTCTACGGAAAAGAGGACGTCTCCCTTCTTCGTGGCTACCGTCAACTTCAAGATACCGTACCAGACCCAATTTGGGTGGATCAATCTTTCCTGTCTTCAATTGCTAGGCCCTTCGAACTTGCCGGCCTCACTGTGTGATCTCCTCAAAGTTTGTTTCGAGGTGAGAGGCCATTGTGGCGGTGTCTACGTTGCTATCGATGACCACCTCGTTAGGGTAGCGGAACTGCTCGGGATCAGGTACTCCGACGACGAAATCATCAAACACGACAACAAGGAGCTTGAGCAATACACATGGACAAAGGGCTGGTTTATCCTCTCTCCACATGAATCATCCGATTTGGTCCCGGTCGAGAGAACAAATGAATTAGTCAGGGGCAAGGAGCCACTGGGGAAATTCCTTAAATCCCACATGCCCCACAATCCTCTCGATGCATTTGTGGCACAAGACCCCAGAGACCTGTTGGCGCCTCATACGATGACGAGCTCGACTTATGACGGAACTTTGGAGTCTTCTAGCGACTCTATATCATCTTCGCTGCCAGCGTGGGGGCGGGCGGGTAAGGGGTCGAACCATGTGGAGATGACCTCCCAGTGGCTCGAGACAACCGAGCATATTTCGCGCAGGCGGGTGCATCGAGCTGACATGATCAGAACTAACTTTTGTACGAAGTAAAATGTCATTTTCTTGTACGCCGCAATAAAAGGTGCGGCGGGATTTGATTCAGACCGCGTGGCAGAGTTCTCGCGATGACGACCTTCTGTTTTGTAGTTTCAGCCCCTATTTCTTGTCAACTATCTGAGTAGCATTTGTGTTCACTGTAAGCCCTGTATTCGGCATACCAAAACTTGAATTCAGAGGCTCAGAGGTGCGAGATGGTTGGATTCTTGATCCGGCTTGCCTTGATGTATCCATGCATCGTGGTGCCGAATGTGCATCTTGCTGTAGCCGTAGCTTCTCACTCTTTTGCGTAGGGGTTTCCCGAACTTATCAGTTGGTTGAATGTCTAGTTAGCTGCCCATGAATACGAATGAGGCGTGTTGTCCAACGTCTTGTAGAAGATGATGGTTTGTCGTCAATATTCTTTACCTCGCCTCAGACTTTCACTGAATATGATACTCTTCAATCCTAGATTTTCTCCTTGTAGTTAAGAGGCCGATGAATCTTGGTTCGGTTTGTCGTTCAAAACTGGTGGTCTAGATGGAAACCCCGCGCCGCAATTTCTTTTAGGGTTTTAAGACTTCCTAGGTTCGACCGACCCCGTTTAACAAGCGTGTTACAAATAACATCACCAGGTACAGCATATGAGGAGACTGTTGGACTCCACACTCTAGTCACTGGAGAACGGAAAGAAGCAAATACAGGAGCAGCCAAACAACAGACAAATCCATCTGTGGCCTTTTCAATCGATTTCTCACGTCCTACGTAGGGCCTAATGTTCCGAAGAATGATTGACACCATCATTGGCTTTTTCCATAGTATCCGCTAGATACTCCAACAGGCTGTGATGTTTTAGTAGGAATTACAGGCATCAGACCGCAAATCCTACTTCATAGAAATACGTACGCATCACCCGTAACGAGGTTCCGACCTATCTTGGGACAACAAAAAAGTTCGCTAATTATTCGACCTGCTGACTATGTAAAAAGAGAGAAAAAGGACACTGAAAATGTTCGCAAACTTGAAACGCCGCCGCTTGTTCCATCGCCATCTTCACGTAAGTTCAAGTCCGACGACCATCTCATACTTTCCACAATGCTCTCGAGTGCCCAGCCAAAGTTTCCTTGCAAAAGTTAAACCGGTGCCAACGCAGCTTGAAAAAATCTGACGAAAACTGCCCATGGATAGGGCTTTTCTGCTATTCTTGCTTCCCCACTAACACTCTCCGCCAAACGACAATTTGCCCAAGAATTATGCCAGGAGATGCCAGTATGGACAATGGTGTACTCGTGGCCAACGTTGTAATCATCTTTCGAGTGGCTGAAAGAGTGATGGTGAAAGATTCTGGTCATTGATCATGAGCAATGGAGACGTAGGGAGTCTGATTTTCGCAAATGACTTACGCAGGATTTCGGGTTACAGAAGCCAGGAGCAGAAACACAGTTGTATTTTATGTAAGCACAGCAATCATCGCCGCCGGAGTGAAGCTTGCTGATATCGTTCGTAGCACCATTCAAATGATTCACTGGGAGTAGTGTCGCCGGCACGGCTGCCGTTGGGTGCGTCGGGTAGACCTCCGTGGTTATTGGGCATAGCTGAGTGTTTTGTAACGGAGCCAGGAGCATCTCTTGCGGTAGAGGGTACATCAAATAAGCCGACTGTGAATCAGCGTCTGACCTTCCATAACCGTCGTCATAGATCTGTGAGAAGTGAAGCTTCTTATCGGCGTGTTTTGGAGAAATGGATAGGCCCCGGTGCAGGGTCTCCGTTGAGGCTGGTATTATATGTGTCTGGACTGAGGATTGCGACTGGTACTTGCCACTTTCTGGTGGCGTCTGCTTCTGAGCGGCGGCTGTTGAGTCCTCCTGTGAGACGCGTCTCTCGAGATCCTCGAGGCGTCTCTTGAGTTTATTGCCTACGAGTGTTTGTTGTGATTCAATCTTGGTGACATACCAAGAGGCTCGTCATGAGCTTGACGTACGGTGTTTGCGTTGGGCTATGCGGTTTTGAATTCTCCGGCGCCTAGCGAGGTCGGGAATCTTGATCCAGTCCTCGTCCAGGTTAGTAGAGTTTTGGAAAACCCTGCTTTCGCTGGCTGGAGCAGTTTCTGGGCAGGTATGCTGATGTTCAGACATGGCAAACGTTGACGAAGGGAGCTGGCCACCAAGTAACAAGTTGCTCGACTGAGGCTAATTGAAAGGTCTTCAGAAGTTTTTCAGGTTGGAAGAGTGCAATAACATAACTAGAAGATAGGATAGGTGAGGACACGACAGACCAAATAGAGGACCTAAAGAGGGTGGTGGGGAAGAGAGGGGTTAAATGAAGCCGGCCAAAGCCTTCACTCGTGCGAATGGGGTTTTGAGGAGATAGGCGGGGCGGGATATGCACCCTTCTAGGAATGGAGAAGGCTTTGTTTATGTGGCTATCAGTGAATTATCTGACGTTCCCTGGCCAAACTTGGACAATAGGATGTGCATCTCATGCTACCTGGTGCGCTGAACAATAGTTACCTGCTCTGAAAATGAAGAGGTTGGCTGCACATCTGTTTCTGTTACAGTAAACACCAAGAAAATGATTCGTCCAGATAGCACCGGGGGGAATTCACCTCAATGTGTATCTGGGGTGTATTCCTAGACGGATTAGAGCGTAGTGACAAGCAAGAGAACTAGGTGGCAATGCCTCATGCATATGCAGAGAGAAGGCATCCTGGGTGCTGCCAGCCACCACGCCTGGCAGTCATGGCTTGCTTGCTGGTGGGTGTGGTGTGGATGTACGTAGATGCCAGACTTCATATGTTCACCTACGGACGGACCTGACCAGCGCGGAACGGAGATTTTGTACCAAAATTGGCACAACGACCGAGCTTGACGACTGTTACATCGGTAGGGCAGGTATATTTGCGAAAGCAGGGCCCCTTGACCGAGCGGTGGATGTCGTGGCCGGCGCATACATCTGGGTGGCGTCGGAAGCCCTTTTAGGTGGCATGACTAGGTCACCATCCCCAATTGCCTCTCACCTTTACACCTTATCCATGCAAAGTTCGCGGTACCTATCGTTAGTGCCGTTTCCACGCAAATGGCAGTAGACGGACGGAAGCGCTTGGGCTAGCAGGCTATTCTTTTCATTTGAGGCGAGCACAGCAGGCCATGAGAGACGTGCTAAGATATCCTCAGGAATGCAGCCATCATTTACAGACGCCCTTCCCTTTACTGCCGCCTTCATACTCAACTCAGCCCATACCAATCTCCAATTTGACTTCGCCGTCAATTCTTACACCCCAGAATACTCCATAAGAGGACTCACCTCAGGACCGACATGACAGCCAGCCTGACCGAGTTGATCTAATGCGAACTTTTGATGCGGAGAAATGATCAATACATCCTGCTTCAAGAATATTTCCTGGATGTTCAACTTGATCTGAGCCTCGCCTACATTAGCAACCGACGAGACGTTATTACCGAACACGGTCAGGCAACCGAATTTACCGATATCACGATCCACATCGAAAAAGCTCCCTCTCTACACGACGTTTTCCTCACCCTTCTTCTGAGGTGCCCTGCCGTAACTGCTCTCACACATCAGCTCTCGATTTCCGGCAATGCCCTCCTCCTTTAGCTGGACAGAGTATTAGATAGACTCACTCATACCGCACGCCCCGCAGTTACGCAGCAGAAGTTAACAAAAAGGGATCGCTCAAGTATGAAATGTCACTTTTCACTACAACTATCTTCTGGTTGTAGGTAACGATAGAGACCCCGTATGCTCGCGCACTCTGCTTTGAACTTTTCGATGGCTTTCACGCGCATTTGACGTCCAACGTCAGCTAGTCTTCTCATCAGAGAAGTCTTGGGCACTTCTTGCGATGAACTCCTGACGTCTTCCTGAAGCATCTCGCGAACGTTGTCGAATAATTCTGTTTCGCAGTTCCTAGGTATCTCATCTCGGAGCATATGGCGGACTTCTCTGAATACAGGCCTTTGATGCCGCGCGTCTGCCACTTAAGCGAAGATTAGCAAAGTTGTGGGATTAGGAGTTGGATGCCTACTCGCTTGTGTATCTAATGGCTCAGAAGGGTGGGCCAAGGAAGATATCTGAGTTATTGGTATCTTTCGAGAAAGAGAAGCAGCGTTTTGACTAGCATTTGTGGACTTCTTCAATGGGCGCAGTGCCTGATGCAAGTGAGAGCGACGCAACAATAACTTGATGGGCCGCCTCTGCTGTGGTACAACCAATATGATAAACCGGGACGTATCCCAATTTTTGCCATGTTCATGTATCATTGGTTGCAAGAATACGCCTTTCCGTCCGGAAGTACGACTGATAAAACTGTACAGGCACCACTCCACAACACCAAAAGCAGTTGTAATCGAAGCGGAGAAAGCGCGCCACTTAACGACTCGCCAATTTCTTGGTCATTGTTCGGAACTAACAACCTATCATTCAAGCCGTAGGTGGTATGTCACGGGCGAGGTGGCGCTTCTGTCACCGCATGTCAGCAAAGTATTGGTGCAGGGAAAGCCTCGACCAAAAGATCATCTCCGGCTACACGTCTTTGACACTCGCGCTAGCGCGATGCAGTCGTAATAAGCACCTCGAGTCGGGTTTCTGGTTCATGTGGGTCCCACAACTATCTCTTAGCCTGCACGACTTTGCAGGTACCGTGCGTCGTTCAAGTCACCGGTACAAGCTCTTGCAAGCTCCGCCAGATGGTGATCCCTGCTATCAGGTGCAGCGCTCCAACACCAAAGGGCTAGATACCAACGTCGTCCGTAGCACTAGGTTTGTGATGTCCATTCTTGACGCTTTCCCATCCTCCGCAAACATCTCGCTATTCACGTGGGCGGGGTTTGCATCCGCTTGAGCCGGAGCAGCAGGAGCGGACGTCACAGAACATAGTGCCTTGCGCTTGGCTGTCTTGACCATCGAGGTTGCCATCGGCGATTTAACGGACGTCTCCCACAGCGCATCGAAACACGGATCGGGTCTATTGCATCGACTGGTATTGCCCCTCCCCCACGCGTTGACCTAGTTACGATGCAGGAGACGGGGCTGAATCACTGGGGTGATAGGACGTTACGCGAGTTGACAGCGTCAGTGGACAAAAACAACCCGCTGATTGGGGGTTTGCTGCTCTATAATGCAGAGGCGGCAACTCCCCGAAGGTAGCGTGTCAAATGCCTCCCTAATTCACGCCTCAATCGTTCGGGAGGTCTGCTCTTGGATGACATGAATGTGGATGAGACTGGTGTCAGCGAGTCGCGCCGAAGTCACAAACAGCAAATATTTGCACTCATGAGGTCAAACGCCGCCGCTCTCATTTCTCAACTCTTTCCTCCGCTTCCTACCACTTCTTGCTATAGTTCTCTTCACGATTACCACTGAAAGCTGCAAAATTTTCAGTCCATCGCATCATTTGTCAACATCTGAGATGATGGCGCTTATTGAATCGGAGCAAGTGATACAAGACAACCATCTCATTTCATTTGAAACCCAAGACTTCCCGCTCACTTCCTCCGCTCGCGAGCCTATCAGACCGGTCATTCTTCCTTCAAGCTCCTTCAATTCTCGCCACCAAAGTCCACTGTCACTAGTGACGGCCGACTTCAACGCATCATTTCAGTCGGATGGGGCATTCGACATGAACGACGATTCAGTTTCTGGAGACGGCTTTTTCTCTCTGTCAGATAGACAGATCATGAATAGCGATACTACACATCATCGTGACAGCAGCATCTTCCATATGATACCAGACTTTCACTGTCCACCAGCACTATCATCACCCCCTCCACGCAGCCACGACCAACTACTGTATCAGGATACCTTCATTTCTCAGGGGGCTCTGTCGTCCCCCTACATGGCGATATCACACCAATGTTGCGGATCCTCTCCTCATACGTCATGTGGGTTGCATGGGCCTCTTCCCTATAGGGCCCCCCATTCTCAGCCAAGCTCACTTATGTTCCAGACTCAAATTGGTCCTCAGTGTAGTTCGTATGAGTCTTGGGGCAAAACCCTGCCCGCTCAGGATATCCAATATTGCACAGCGGCATCGATTCCTGTGATAGGAAACTATCTGGACCGTGACTGTGAAACGACGGGGCTTATAGAGGTGCCGTCCAGACAAGAGAGGTGCACTTACCCAGAGTGCACCAAAGCCTTCATGCATAAGGATCATCTCAAGCGCCATGTTCGAGTGTAAGCTTTCATGATGTTATCTCGCCATAAGAACTGCTCTGATATCGCTTTTTAGGTCCCACGAGCAGAATTCAGAAATCTATGAATGTCCCGCAGCAAGATGTAGCCGCACGTTCAAAGGGCGTCGCGATAACTTCAAGTCTCACCTTCTTCTCCACATACGAGCGAAATCTACAAGAACACCTTACGACGAGAACGCTGCAAAGTGTTACGATGAGATGTTCCTCCAGAAGTAGAAGAGACGTAGGAGCCTCGAGGCCGACAGGACAGCGCTGGCTGGAAACTGATCTTTGAGGAGCCATGACTATAAGTTTGTTCTTTCTCGCGTCTTTTGTATTGTAGCAGCAATTACCGTAGTGTTTGAAGAGGTTCACCACCATAAGGCTGCCTGAGATAGATCTACTATTTGGAATGTGATCACGACACTGAAGTCCAGCTTGGTCAGTGGTCAGTGGTGAGCCTCGTGGAGTAGGCCATTTGTTGCCATAAACGAATCATGATGGGTGAAACGCGCAAACAGCTTTTCGTTTTGTCTTGGACTGATTAGTCTCCACGCGATAGTCATATCCACGCATAAGCTGTTTATTGAATGACAGTTGACTTCGTGCTTTCACTGCACCCACCAGAAGTGGCGCGCTTCAATACGAAGAACCTTCATCACCTAGAAGCCAGCGCATGTCCGCTGAAAATGACCTCCAGGGGGAGAGGGGGCCCTCAAACGATGCTAGCAGGTCATACCCATTGATTTTCATAGGGACCGAGAGTGGGATGGCTCGGGATTCGACCTTCATATTTATGTTAGACCCAACCCCATCCATAGTCCCGCCTGCCATTTGTCAGTACGGTTGGAGACTCGGCGGCAAACCATCGCAACGCTGAGAATCATTATAGCTGAGTATGAAAATTCGGCTCATCAATTCGGTTACGCTGGCACACATCCCCGCCATCGCTTCTAGACGGATTAAGCATCGTAATGCGTTTCTCCAGGTGGCAGGAGGATGCGGAAGACCTAGCCCGTCGAGGAGACTGTGAAAGAAGAAAAAACAGGCTGCCGCAAATTATGATACAGAACACAACAGGCTCAGAGTCTAAGTATTGGTAGTGATCTATCAGCAGGCGGCTAATAAGTTATTTGGTTGAAGGTCCTTCCTTCACCGGCTACCCTTCCCTACCGAGGCCTCCGCGACCTCCTACCAGAATTGGCCACACCGTCTTGATTCTTCCGCCGCAATTGTGCCTTTGACAAACGGGCCTTCGTATGTCCAACTGGAGGGATTTGCCTCGAAGATTGGGCGGCTGCTGCTTCTGTCTTTGAGCGCGACATGTGTTCGAGAGCTTCAGGGTTGAGGGCTTTCATCAAAGCGTCGTGACGCGCGGCAATACGCGCGCTCCGCCGGACACCTCGCGGCATTGTATTGTTCCCCTGTTGAAAACCGCGAGCGGCGAAACTGTCGGATTGTGCATCTTCAGCCGCTTGGCACAACGTACCGGATACTGGCTGCACATCGGTAGCCCCTGATGAAGCCCTTGTGTTGACCGGCGTCGTTTCGAGAAGATCGAACTTCACTCTTTTTGACGCCTGCCTCTCCAGAGTCACGTCGTCGATGGCGCGTTGCCTTTTCGTTCCTTTCCTTGCGCCAGGCTTAACTCTGTTCGACTTGGACGGTTTCGTCTCTGCCTCAATCAAAGGTACCTGGTCCAGAACCCATTGCAATAGGATTCGTTCACGAGCAGCTTTTCTCTTTGCGCTTGCATAACCGAACGTAGCCCGGACGAATTGCACGATAAGGGTTGAACGTTTGCGGGCCTGCTCCAATCTTCGCTTCGCAGCAAGCAGTTTCTCCGTACCTTCATTCATCATCGAAATCCGCCTCGTCTTAGGTATACGCAAACGCCTTGAATCCTCCTGCGTTAGCAGGTAAACTCGCTTCGCTTCGGACTCTACCTTCTGAAAAGCCTTCATTGCTTGTTCCTTATCTCTCTCGCGCTCCATTCCTGATGCTTCTGTCCGAACAAACTCTTTCGTCTCATGGGGTCTAAGTATTCTCTTCTCAATAAGCTCTAGCCACAACTTGTCGTGCTCCGGTTCCAAGCGTTTGATGTCGCTGATATATTTGTCAAGCCACCAGTACTCGTAGTTCAGATACTCGATCCGTGTCGTCAGCCTGTCCTGCTTCTCGGGGTCTTCGTCGAGGTCGAACGGTTGCGTGAAATCGTGTGATGCAAGCCGGCGCTTCACCGAGTCAACATAAGGGCGAAACTCTCTGCACCCGTGCTCTCTGCAGAGGCGTCGCTGTCGCTCACGCTCCCCTTGTTCGTCTTCCCAGTCTGACTGGAGGCACGATGGGTTCGCTTCGATCTCGGCTAAGCGCTCGGCGCGTGTTGTGCGCGACCAGTCTCGCTGTACGATGTACTTCTGCCGCTCAACATAGGCTGGGAACCCGCCGTCCTCGTCTTCGCGATCTCGATTATCGTTTTGCCACTTGCGGAAATCCTGCCATCTTTGCAGCTGTCTTTGGAATATGTCCTCGGCCCACACTTGGTCAAGAGATTCCTGCCAAGGCCGTAGCAATTCAGCGTATTTATCTGGCTGTCTCTGTATATCCTGAATGAGTTCGGCGGGGTACAATGGGCGGCCGCCGGTTCGTGTAAGCTCGTGGTAAGTTTCGGTTTCGAGTTCCGTCGGGTCATGAGGTGGTGTAGGAGACTTGAACTGAGCCCCAGTTCCAGTTTGTTGTCGCGATGAGAAACTTTCGTTAGGCGAAACTCGACGTAGGCGTGCATCAAGGTCATCGAGATCAAGTGGTCGAGAGCATGCCGTAGGACTCAGTCTCAGGCTGCGTTTTCGGGCTCTATGGTGTCGTCAGCCGAAACCGGTGAGAGTGCGCGAAGAGCGTGCTAGCAAGAACTCACTCCAACCTTGCGGCGAGACGGCTGCGATCGTGTCTGGACAGCTCGTCCCAGCCATCCACAGGGAGATCGTAATCACCGTTGGGTAGGCGGTGTTTCTGTATAAAATGAGCGAGCTCAGCATCGCTCATGACCGCAATATCAACCACGGATACTCTCGCTGTTTCCGCTTCTGCAGAAGCCATGTTATCGGTAATTGCGGGCGAGATGGATAGTTGCTCACTGGAGAGGTCTCAAGGTATGATGGATGAACGAATTTGTGTCGACGTGGTGCATGGCTAGGTTGAAACCTCAGGCAACAACATAAAGATGCGCTCAGAGGTGGGGTAAAGATAGCTGGCTTGCACGCCAGTACATTGAGACCTACGGAAATGCAAGGGATTTAGTTGTACGTATCCTGCATGAAAGGCCTCGAGGTACTGCACAGACCAATCATATTTCACATTTAGCCCTAACCGCCTGGTGAGAGTGCAGGATAATTTAGTGCTTCATTGGATTGATGCCGTTGTTTGGCAGAAAGTTGTAGCAGGACCCTTTCCACCAAACCCAGTTTGCCATATAAGATGGCACCACTCCTTGCTATAAGGTAACGTCTTCAGTCACATTCTTCCTCGCCTTGGTATCTTTCAAAATGGCACCTGCAGACATTTTTGCCTTCATTTACCCTCATGGAGCTGGGACCATTGGCAAGAGGGCGTCACAAGCAGTCAAGGCAAATCCCCGTTACGTGTCTCCGCGGCTTGCGGAGCCTTCTCACACTCGGCACAGACGTCGCGGCCGTCGCGAGCGAGAGTCAACCGAACCACTGCAGAATCCTGGGGCCTCAGCGCTTGACTATCTTTCCAGCCTTGCGGTCAGGTTCAGTAAAATTCCCAGAACTGATAAGGGCCTCATTTTCGGTTCAAACCCTAATTGCGACGTAATTCTGCGCGCTCAAGGCATCTCGAACATCCATTTTAGCCTGGCCTTTGACGATTTCAACCGCCCCATCATTCAGGACTTGAACTCTCTCAGAGGTACTGAAGTGACTTACAACGAGAAGGGCAAGGGCGCCCGGAGGGATTTCCGCTGGATAGTTGGCGGCCATGATATTCCCCAGACAATGGACAGCATCATCGTCACGGTGCCGAACGCAGTGTCCTTCCAGATCGTCATTCAACCTCACGATGTAGAGTCTCCAGAGTACGTCGATGGTGTCAACAGATTCCGTCGAGGCACCGCGACCACCGAAGATCTCCTCGACGATCTAGGTCTTTCATATCCGCCGACGAGAGGAGACCAGACTCCCGGCACTGGAGAGATCAGCCTGCGAAAGAAATTAGGAGAGGGGACCTACGGCGTAGTGACTCATCTCTGGAACGTCAGCACAGGGGAGGAGCGCGTCGTGAAAACGCCTAGCCCCAAGGCAATTGCAAATGGACAGCTGAATCATCGCGCGTGGGAACGGGAGGCTTACATTATGAGCCTGGTTTCTCATGTTTGTACACCATTTATTCATCTGCCACACCCATCTAATAGGCCGACAGGAGCGCATTGTGAGACTCATCGAGTCATTCTCTGCACCCCATCCCGAGATACACCTCGAGTATGTGCCCTTGGGGTCTCTAGATGAGCACAAAGACATAACATACGAAGAAACCCTGATGATCGTTTATCAATGCTCATCGGCTCTGGCATACCTGCATGGCTTGGAGACGCCAATCGCGCACCGGGACATCAAGCCGGCCAACATTCTTGTCGAGAGCCGATTTGACGACAGCATCTAGGTCAAGCTGGCCGGCTTCGGACTGTCGCGACATAGCTCTGAGTTGATGACTTTCTGTGGCACATCTATCTTGCTCCGGAGGTCTATTCAGACATGCGATCTCACGCTGGCTGTACTAAGGCTGTCGATATCTGGTCTCTGGGTGTGGTGGCATGCCGACTATTGCACGGTCTGCCACAATACAAGGACGAGTACAAGCAGAACGGGGTGGCTTGGTGTGAGAAGGTCGTTACGGTGATGCAAAGGAACGTTAGTAGACAACCGACTGCGCTGGGATCGATTCTGGTCGAAAGTATGGTGGTTTTATCCTCGGAGACGCGATGTTCAGCTAGCGATTGCTGTGACGCGCTAGGAGACCTATTTGGATCTGAGCCGGAATCGTTTGACGGGCTGGCCTCATCTTCATACTCTGGGGAAAGAGACCAAGAGACGTTCAGGGATGCTCTGCAGAGCGACGATGCCGAAAACTTGTCGACTGTCATCCACCGGCCAAGGTCCACGGGAGAGGTCATCCCATCCTTGTTCGTAAGTTTTGGGGCGCCACAACCCGAGTCGCTTGCACTGTCTGAGGTGAACCCACGGTATGGAGTCTTCGAAGGAATATCCTCGTCCGCGATGAGACGGTACTACAACTGGCAAGCGGGCCATGAGATGACCCATTTTGTGGAAGACTATTCAAGAGACCTGTTGAATCCTCTCTACGTTGGATCGTCGTTAGCCTCACAACTGGGTCGAGGCAATTCGGAAGCATGGGAAAGCCAGTTCCTAGCGGGCTCGTCACGGGAGATTCAGGACATGTGGGCCGAGGGTCTGGAGAGTTGCATAGTACTGGATTCGAAGACCCCACGAAGCGAGAACGCCAAATGGCAAGCAGCCAGTGGACCTGGTCCAGTTGATGAAGGCAATGCAATCGACGCTGGCGAGTACGATGAAAAGAAGCATGCTGCGTTGTTGCTTCAGGCTTTGGGCCAGGGGCAGTGGTAGAACAGCGGCTTTTTCAACTCAATCAGCACGAGGAACGGATTGGAAATGGTTGAATTTACTGTCACTGAGAAAGCGGGCCGAAAGGCACAATACTCGGGCAGGAGACTGAACCCTTAGCTTAGCACTACATGGCCGATCTATGAAACACATTTCGAGATTTGACTGCGTCTTGGATCTAGCGAAGCCTGAGACGGGCAATTGCCCTCGTCCTGGTTCGCCGTCGAGAATGAAAATCGCCGCGCCTTTGTTCGTTATCATCCATGCACGACACGTTCGAATACGAGTGCAGAATTGACAGGGTAACCAGAAGTCGACTCCTTAGAAAGACAGCTATCTGGCGAGTCCTTTCGAGTCTCCGTACGTCGATAATTGCTTTCGTTTCGCAGTTCAGCGGCAACGACGGCTGGGTGAGCGAGTTCCCGGGCCATGCTATGAGACAGAACCAGGCCTGGGGGTTGTAGGCCAACACAGGCTCACGAAGAGGAGAGACAAGCCTGGAACCACATATCCTAAGAGGGGTTTGGACACAACCAAGACTGCGAAATGGCTGAGGCGGCGAGATTACCCCAGGGCATGGGGCATCTTAGCCACGCAATGTAACCGTAAGTCACTCTAGCTCGGCTGATCATACCCGGAGCACTCTCTGTACCCCCAAATGACTTTGTGATAACTATATCTCCCGTCATTGCAAGCCTTAAACGCCAGACGGGCACCAACAGCATCTCTATATTTGTTGAGATGTATTGGTTGCTGGTGTTAGCAGAGCCGTAAATCAGGCCACAATCAAGAATCACGCCACCAGGTACTAGTGTTATCGCGCCGCACTCGGTCGCAAACCATCAGAAATTTGGGGTCGCCAGGATGTGGGTGCAGCCGGGGAAGGGCTCCGGCGCGGAACTCTCAATCTCCTTCCGGAGCCTGGCAAGCAGTAACAGTTAGCCCTGGACTTTCAGGACCCTGGCCGGCGGCCGCTGTGCTCGTCAGCCCCCGGCAATCTAGGCGGCCGCCATGCCCACATCTTAGAGCTGTGATGCGGCCTTGGCGGCATGTCAGGCATGTCCAAACAAGCGGTTCTCGAACCACAGACAGACAGGGATAAGTGGGGCAGCAGCTGTTGCCAAGGATAGAACCGAGGCAGGGGTGAGAAATGGCGAGAAGCTCTCGCTCAGTTATCATGGAGGGCGTATCGCTATGCGTAAACTTCGGACCAACGAGTCCAGGACCCGGAGGGTTACGTCGAAAATATTCAGAATCGGGCCACTTCCTGGGCCGTGCACACAATCCGATGGGCGCCCTCCTTGGATAGCTGTTCTCGAGTGCAGGTTGGGTACGGTGAACCCTCCACGTCCACCCACACCTTCGAACACCTCCTAGCCCACACCATACACGCTCGGCCGTGTCGTTGTGGGAGCGCAACTGTCCCTTGGACGTCCGTCTCTAAGCGAAGAATCACGACACAGCACCAACAGACAAGGGGAGAAGGCAGGAGCAGCGTTTATGAAGAAAATTAGAAAAGCATTACTGGTGAGGATTGAATATTTGTGCAGGTGGGATACAAATGAAGCTGTTGATCGTTATCAAATGCAATCTTGTGGGTGGGGCGTCGTCCAAATGGGGTGGTAATTGGTATCACATTCAACCCACTGATAACGCCACCTGACACCAACACAAATGGCAGAATTACCTGCTCAAAATGGCGGTGGCTCTGTACAAGCTCACAACGCATGCAGCACTCGCAGAGGGCTGCTCGATTTCCTCAAGTCGATTTTACTTTCCATCATCCAGCTTCCTCCCTTTCTTGTGACCAGCACGGCGGGAAGGACCAGGAGCATGTCATCTTAAGAGATTACCATGCAGCCTACCTCCGAAATCAAAGCCTGCGTCGAGCGTCTCGGCTCTGCTCTGAATGACATTCGCCGGAGTGCCACAGAACGAGAAATCGCTGCCAAGAGTGTCCTTGACACAGAGAAGCCTGCTTTGCAAACAAACATTTCAATAAATCGAGCACGTTTGAAGCTGCTGAGAGACCTTATGCACAAATGGGAACAGGAGCAGGAAGCCGCTTCCAAAAGACTGGCAGAACTTGAGAGTGGCTACGATGCCGCTGTTCAGGAAAGGCATGAAGTGTCGGCTTTGCCCGATACTCAAAAGCTGGTAGGCAACGTCCGTGCCGTTTTGGAAATTCGCGCTGACCTAGAAGGTTGATTTTGTGCATACGTGGGTGTCAAGTTCATCGAGGCGTGGATCGCCAGCACCGCCTCCTGCCGCCCAGTCTTCTCCATTCTTGCGCAAAGATGGTACCGATCCGCTGAGCGACCGCTCTGTGCAGCCCGGATACTTTGCCGTCTCATCACGGAAGAGACCAGCTGAAGAGGAGCCCGAAATATCGACAAAACGACCTTGCAGCAGGAGCCTCGCTATGAAGACCTCCAATACGAGCGCCGATGCCAACGAGACTGACGACGTCGGAACCGCGAGGTGCGAAGTCGAAACGCCTGGCTGCGACGAAGACGATGCGAAAACAAGGATGGGAGGCTCCAGAAAGGCGCCGGGAAATGGAGAACCATCAGCCGCCGGCGACCATGATGCTGTGCATCAGCTGACTGGTGCGTAGTCTCAAGGCAGCCTGGCCGATAGTCAATAACTTGTCTTCGCCATCAGGAGACAGCAGCGTAGCTGGAAAGTCTGCATTAGCTTATTCGAAAGGCTTTACCTCGCTCTCAGATTTGAGCAAGAAGACCATCACCTCGTCAAAGCCTACCTCAACACTAGACAACATTGCCAGTCCTCACGACGAGCTGGCGAACGTCGCCTGTATCCTATAAACTGGCTCGCGACGAGATTCAAGCTCGCGCGAAATGCAGTTGAGGTGTATACCGGCGTCCGCCGCTGGCATCTCATTACTGGTTGCAGAGTGCAGGCATAATTCCCAAGGATCCACACCAAGACTCGGACAGAAATTGGCAGGACGCAATGCCATAATCTATCGTCAGAATGGAGGGGCTGAAGTAAGCCTTGTCAGTCAGGACGACAATGCTGCCGATGCGCAGCACGCTCCTCCTGGCTGCGGTCCGAGTCAAACCCCTCTATCATCCGCAACTGACGCGAGCCGCCATTTCAACGCCCTCCAATCCCCGGGACCGCTCTCGGCAACGTTGACGCGTCCAGATGGGAGAAACGGCTGCGGCGACGACAGCAATTCGAGCGGCGCAGACTGTGCGGCAGACTTCGCACGCCAGACCGCATTACGCTCTTACCAGCCGTCAGCGCCGCCAAATACCCGCCCAAACCAGGAAGGGTATCTTCGCTACCTGGTTGATCGACATAGTCATGCCAAAGGGCATGGCATGTGGTACCTCATCACGCGTGACTTCAACCAGCACTACAATTGTAAGATGAGCTTGGAGGCCCTGCAGATGATAAGATCGAGGGGTCGCAACCACAGGCAGTGAGTAAGGCACAGCCGTTTCCACGACGATGTAGCTGAACGGCTTTACAGAACAAAGAGATTGTTACCAAACGTGCCCACCAGCACGAGCGTCTAGCTTCTCCGCTGTCCTGCACAAAAGAAGTGAGGTCGATGTCCGCGAGTGGTTCCAGCGATGCCGTCCAGCACAATGTGGCCAAAAACTGGGTCGAGTCCAAAGCAAACCTCAGGTGCTAGCGGAAATACTTACGACAACTTGCCTACGTTAGTGGTCGAGTTCCCAGGTTCCTGGGGAACAGTGACAGCAACAGGTGTCGTAATGCAAGGCATTCTGGGCCTGAGACACTTTGGATTGTAAAGCTATGCACACAGAAATGAAGCTACAAATCGTTATGAACTGGGCAGCCGCTTGATTGTCGCTTGTATTGCTTTATTCCAGCAGATTGGTGGTTACGTGTCTAAGTAGTGTTTCATGTAGCCTATCATGACAGAATGTGTGTCGAGTTACTTCAACGCGTGGAAGTTTGACTGTGCTTCTTGAAACCAAGCTTCGCCCTGCTGAGTGTGCTGGTGAGAAAGTCATAGCTCTCGAAAGCACGCTCAGATCAGGTATCTACATGCCAGAGTGACGCGCTACGCTAGCATCGCAAGAAATTAGGTCGTCAATATCCAGAATGCCCTGGATTGCGCCAAAAAAAAAAAAAAAAAAAGGAAACGAGCATATTTCCACTATATGTAAATGTGGATCCAGTCTCATCGAATGAGGCAATATTTTCTATACAGTATACTAAGGACCTGGCATGAGCCATTCCCAGCGGCAATTACGTGTGCCGGTATCTATATCGTAGGACGGATTCCCGGAGATGCGCTTTGGCGGGGCTTGGGCCTATCAAGCAGCGGTGACAGCGGTGACAGCGTCGACAGAAGGAAGTTGGCGGCCGCCTTTGGACAGGGTTAACATCTCTTGAGGGGCTTCTGTACAATCCGAGATCTCGACATGCTCGGGATGTGGGAAAGGCAGCAGATGTGAATGCTTCTCCCGATGGTTCTGAGTAACTCTTTAGGTACGGCTTCAATGTCGATTGGTCTTTTCCCCTTTCTGTACCTGGCTGTACGTTGTGCTTCAGGGCCTGCCACTGACTCGCGGCTCGGATGGACCCCTCACGAGGTCCACATCTGCGCGTTGAATCACCAGGATGTGCCTCGCTACGTGAACTCTAAAAAGGCGGATACCAATAACCCGATGTACGGATATCTCTCGCCTACGATCAGTCCTTACATGCGCAAACTGTCACTACGACCGCCTAGTTTGGCGCGTTTGCTAGTGAGGAAGAGCCCGACGCGACAGAGAGCTTGCCCCGCAATCTGTTCTGCCTCCCCGCTATTAACCTACCCAGGACCTTGCTGTCATCCACCATCGACCTAAGACTGCAAGGGCTACCCAGCTCTGTTATCGCACTTCAGCAAGTTCGAAGTGAAAGCAATGTGTACAACTGTGAATAATTAAATCGCCCGCGACGCGGCCCTGGGCCATTATCCCATGCCGCTGTACGTTGAGAGGTTCACCTCAAGCAGGTCCGAAATGCAATATATGAAGCCATGATATCGATAGGCAATGATCGACGAGGCAATGACATGACGACGCTGCAGCCCTGTGACGACAGCATGATTCCCTGGATTTCTGCCGTACAGAAAAACCTCCTACCCGGTTCTCAGGATGATGCAACGCATCGCATGCACGACCCCGCCTCTATGCCTCGTATCTAGACCACTCTCAATGCGTCATACAGGGACAAGATGTATTCTATCATCGTTGACAAACGACTGACAAATCCAAGCCTTGGAAAGACAGGCGTCGGTCAAAGGGAAGATCAACAAACGGAGATACTGGCGAGGCGACGTCCGAAGGCCGAAGGGGAACGTCTCCACCCATAATTAGATCTCTCAGTGGACATGATTGCCATTTAAGATGAGAGCTGACCCGACAGTCTGGTCATTGGCCCCAGCAAGCTTTGGCACCAACACTATCACAGCTCCAACACTAGCGTCACAAAAAGTAAATCAGGTTCGTAAAACGGTCGTCACCCGGTTCCAACACGAAAGCTCCAAAAAGCTTTTAGCAAAGAGAAATTACCCCGGCTCCAACACTAGCGTTCTGGATATTCCATTCATCCACACCCAAAGCACTTTCACAAGGAATGGCGATACCGAATTATGGACGGTATTGCGCGCAGATCAGACCACTCATCCTCAATTCGTCTCGATGTTGGCGCTATTGCAACACAAGCTTTCATGAACCAATTGGAAGCCAAGCCCAGCTTCCCCGGCGCTTAATCCGTTGAGTCTTCAGGGAACCACAGAGGCGACGTATCTCGCGTCTCTCTATGTGTTGTCAAAAGTGTCTGCACGGGGAGTGCATTGCCTTCTCCGCGTTCGTCCCGTCTACTTCGTCTGCAAAATGTTTGCTCTGCTTGTTCCATCCACCATATCCGCAAAATAGAGCAGCACTTATTTCACATCACAACGACGATGTTCTCCTCCGATATCTGTGCTGCGGTCGAGCGGTTCGGCCGTGAGCTGAATGATATCCGCCGCAGTGCGGAAGAGCGGGAAACCGCAGCGAAGAGCGATCTGGACGCAGAGACTATCGCATTCCAAACAAAAATTATAGCGATTCGAGAGCGAATGATACAGCTACAGCAGCAGATGAAGGCGTGTCGACAGGAGGAAGATACTGCTTGTGAACACCAGACAGAGATCGAGGAGGCCTACGAGGCGGCTGTGCAGCACAAGCGCAAGGTTTCAGCCTTCCCAAATACTCAAAACATGGTAAGCAACATCATCGCGACGTTGTGGGCAATGCTGACATCGCAGCTTGACTTCGTATTCGGGGGGCATCCGACTTCCTCGAGCAGCGCGTCGCCTGCACTGTATGCTTCAGCGAAATCTTCCTTGACTTGTGTGGAGATGCTGCAGGCCATGCTGATGACTTGGCGTCGATTCACGAAAACCGAAATCTATATCATCCAGCGTCACCTGCGTCCATCCCAGCCTCTCCAGCGAAGAGACCGGCCGAAAGCCCGCCTGCGACGTCAGGCAAAAGACTTTACAACGCAACTCCAGCTACAAAATCCGTCAAGACAGTCGACTTCGACAGGCTTTACGACAATGGAGATACGAAGTATAAGCATCGAATAGTCCTGTACGGCAAAGAATGGTTTATCCTCCGATGCGACGAACACAATATACACTTTCCATACAGAGCGGTCACAGCTGCAGGTTCCCATCTGAAGGGCTACGCTCACAACGGACCCTCGGCTGCCCTCCCAGCCGTTATTGAGGCCTTTGGCGTTCGAGTCACAGGCTGTGACAAGGATAAAGCCGAACTGAACAATGAGAGATTCAAGAGAGCGTTGGATGAGGGGTACCAGGTTTTGAAGTCCGCTAAGCGTCACAACGCACCCGGAAACATGCAAACCGGTGTGTATCTCGAAGCTAAGCAACAGCGTGAAGTTCGCTGATATCCGCCAGCAGATGACAGCAATACAATTGAGGAGATTGTGGTCGCTTGCCCACCCAGGTCCAGCTCTCTTGCGTGCGTGTACTCCGCGCCCGACAGCTCACTGACTAGTGCCTCCTTGCTTGCAGACCCTCATTACGAGGTGAATGATGGGATGAACGCACCTGAAAGAGACACCTATGGTTATAAAGGACCGCGCGAAGACGACAGGTGCGAATCATTCACAGTGGTGACGGATGGGACCACTAAGTTAGTGAGGATGGAACGCGATCAACAACACCATAGTCCCAACGAAGGACCTGGGCGGAAAGAAGTGTGGAATGCAATCAACAGAAACACGGAAAGTCCGGCACGCACGCCGTCGGGGCAGACAAGTTCCGCGAAGACGGCCCATTTTCAGGCAGATGGGTCGTTGGGACTGGATCAACAAGGCAACGCTGCCAGTCTGGGGCAGTGGTGGCAGGTAGTGGCTTAAGATCGCCAGAAGGTGTCATTTCGTAGATCTAGCAGTGACATAGCAGTAAGGGTCTGACAGTCAGTGACACTTGAAAGGTCCATTTTATCGAAGCTGTCAACGCTCTATGGCGTCAAATGCGAACCCAAGCGTGTTTCTGGAACGTGTCCGTCCTAGCGACGGGCAAGAGTCCATATACTGTCAGACAATCAACGTGCACCCTCTTTCTGGGCCCTCATCCGCGAAACCTATCAGAGACCGAACACTCAAACATGTGTTGCGGAAGTGACAGATGACCTCTGGGCTTCCAGTTGGCGCGCGAGGGCCGATACAACATTCATGCTTGTCATTCACGCAAAACCGAGGCCTCTCTGGCGTCTCGAGTGGGGGCCTTTTCCCAGCCTTGGCAGTCCACCTAACTTTCCTCTGTCGCGTCGGCGGTTTGGCCATAAAGGCTCCAACGCCGAGACTGAAGGCCGGAGCAGTGCTCCGGAAGACTCTCAATCACATTCCATGAAACACATCATTAAAATCAAGGTCAACGGCTCAGTCTGCTTCCAACATAACGATAATCCCCGTTAGTCCGTGATCTTTGCCAATCTCAACCGGCCTCAAAATCGTGCAAGGATCAGCTGCCCAGTGCAACACACCCATGGAAGCTCCTTTCCCTACAGGGCAAAAGAGACTGCCCGCTACGTCCCTCCCTGAGCGTGAGCCAACGCGGAGCAAAGACAGGAAGACACAGGTGGTGTGATGGACAACCGATGTCGGGAGGTACGAGGCTGGTACCTCGCATGCAGTGAATCCATACGAACAAGGTGCCCATGTCGACTCTTGGTATCTCTGCCTGCGGCGCAAACGAGCCCACATTTGCAAGTTGCCGGTGCACCCAGGCAGGGACCAAGGATTCCAAGCCTGTGCACCATAGTGTGAGTGGGGTGCGCTGAGCAATGATCACTTGACTGGCGATGCGATGCCTCTGTCACGACCTGTGAGCGGCCGTCAATCAAATCGGCAAAAATACCCGCATACCCAATCATCACCACCAGCTAGCCGCCGTCTGAAGTCTGACATCGACCAACACCCTTTTCTCCCCACTCGCCATTGGTGTTCGATTGTGTCTGCGCCAAATATGGCGTCTACCAGTCTACATCCTTTACCTTGTCGACGCCGCTTGGTTCTTCTAGCGAGCTATCTCGATAAGGATAGGCGCGACTTGCCAGGATAACCGCTCTTTCATCAGATGCCCAATCAGATCATCCGCCAATTTTCGCCATCAACGTCAATCCATGATGCTATCCCCAAACCTCGCTGTCACCGTCTTCCAACACCAGGTTGCATTGATCATTTCGCCCGCCCTCCGGGCTCACCGGCTGGCTCGGCCTCCCTCACATCTTGCTTTCTTGTCTTGCGCGAGTCGAAAGTCTGCCTGACGTGGTTCAAGAGCTCAACATCTCGAATCCTCTACATCCCCCAAAACCGAGAACGCCATCAGTCCCAGTGACACTGGCTCGGCCATGAAGGCGCGATTGAGACAGCTCTTACGCTCTTACTGCGGCTTGCTCTGGCGTAGGCTTGCGGCGCAGCACACAGAGTTCATGGATGCCAGACATTGAGGATGGTACCGTGGCCAGCATGGTGGTGGCCGTCGGTGGCAAGTCAATGAATATCTATGTCGGTCGGGAAGAAGGTGTTAACTCGTTTGCAGACCTTATCTTGTCGAACAGACAGCACAATGGTTATACGCCTTTGTTATTTTACTTCCGGTTCTTTTCGATCGAGAAAGCAGCCATGAGTTGTCGGAGTCCCACTATCTCACAGTTGCAGAAAGATGTGAGCACAATCTTGGCCAGCTTCGATAAGAATGTTCAAGATCACGTTGATCGACTCAGGTCCTTGGATCCGCTGGGCGCAAGCAATCCGGATGTTTTCATTTCCGATTATGGCGCTTTAGGATTCGCATTCCTTGGTGATGTTGACAGGGCCGTCGAGCATCTGCGTGGTAAGATCTCCGCATGGACCTCATGGCTTGGTGAGTAGTTCTTTCGTACCATCGAACTAAGAGCTCATTGCTTTCAAGCAGACTCCGCTGGCCTCGGCTATGTAGAACTGGAGGAGACCCACCGATATGCTCTGTCCGTTCCACCATCTCGACCACAAGCCGACGAGCAAGAAGCACCCATTCGGTCTTCCACCTTACAGCATGGGCAGCTATCGAATGAGGAGACCGAAGAAACACAAGTCCTTCCCTTTCACCATACCGATCAAGAATACAACGGTCTATCAAACTGGAATTTTCAAACATTGCAAAGCAGCGACCCGACGGACTTAGGCCGGCTGGAAATCTCACCGTCATATGAGCCTCTAGATACAAGCGCGATGCCTGGTGCCGCTGCCGAGCCTGGATTCCAACACAGCGTTGAAACGATGCAAGGTATCGCGGCCGAACTCCGCAGCGACCGAGCTTTCAACGAACCTTGCGTCGAATCCAGCCCCGGGAGTGTCGGCCTATTCGTCGAATCCAGTATCGAGGCAAGTCCCATACCTGGTGCCCAGTCTTCGGCTGAGTCCACGATCGAAGTCAAACCAACTAAGCATACCGGGCAAACTGTCCTTGCTACCATTGGCATCAATGGTGTCCTCAACGCCCAACCAGACGCCCAATTTGCCAACCACTTTCTCGGTCCTGACGTGGACAACCAGCCCAGTATCGCCGTTGGCCTTGCCAGCGACGAAGAGTCTCCAGGCATCCTCTCACTCGAGTCCAATAGAGAGGCTCTCCACGATGATGAACTCATCGAGCCCCGCCCTTACACAGACGATGACAGCCACATAAAATCAATCAACAAGTTGATCAACATTGCGATCGAATGCGTCGACGCCAGGAAGCTATATTGCCAGAATGAATCACATTTCAGACAAAGGCTCAGTCAGTTCCTCCCGGGCACCTTTGTCGACGATATTGTTCTTCTTCAACTCCTTCGTATGATCACCGAAGACTCCAGATTATTCGTCATCGACCCTTTGCATTTGAAGCTTAATCAAGCCTTCCCATATCCTGTGTTCAAAGCATTCTCCATGGACGTGGACGGGCTCGTCTTGCCCATCAACGTCAACGCATCTGACCAGAAGTCGAGTACGAATACAAATCACTGGGTTATCGCAGTCGTCCATCTGGGCACACGGAAGTTCAATGCTTTCGGGATGGAGGAGGAGTCCATTCATTATTGGGCTTCAAGAATAGAGGCTCTTGCCTCTGAGGTCTCTGGAGGATCTTTGAAGCTCGACAGGCGGTCCCATGATGTACGATTCACCTATCGAAGCCCTCCAAAGCGTTAACTTGTTGCTAATGCTGTTTAGCTTGGACCCTACAAGGACGATTCGTGTTGCGCTTTTCTCTGTGCTTTTGCCCTGGACCGTTACCTCGAGGCAAAGCTTAAGAACAATGGGCAATGGCCTACGGGACCTGAGTTGAGGGAGAGATACTTCCGTAGGTTTCTCATTCACTCGGGAGTTCCCTCCGGTCTCCTCCCAGATCATACGCAGCAGATGGACCTCGACGTCGTTGATACTCCTGAATCGATGTTTGTGTCTTCGCAAACCAGTGGCGCCAACGAGGCAAGTTGCACTGAGGGGAGGCATCACTGTCTGTTCAGTGACCTGCAGGAGTACTCCAGAGGTAGCGGTCGTGATATCGGCCAGGCTGCTGAAGCATTGAACGATGCTAAATCGGCCCTCGGGATCGAACAGAAAGCCCGTCTGATCCAGATGATCTTGGAATGCCGGCCTCTTCCGGTAAACGAACAGAGTATCCCCCAGTTGAGCAGTGGCTCATGCTCATTAAAAGAGTTATTCCATGAAATCAACGAGATGAAAGCTCTCTTTCAGTCACATAGCTTTCAGCATAGGAAGCTCTTGATCGAGATTGCGAAGGAGTTCCAGGTTCAGCTAGATATTGTGACGAAAAAGAACGAAAAAGAGAGGGCATTCAGGAGGGCACAATCGAGTAAACAAGCGAAACAACGGGCGAAGCAAACCACGATATTGTCCAAGGGAACGAGGAACGAACCCAACAATCAAAGGGGCAAAAGCTCTGATGAGCGTATTGGCAAAGGGGCCAGGAGAGCAGAGCTCCAGCAAAGTTTGAACACGCATGCCCAACCAGGACAAAGCAAGGAAGTCCATCGCGAGACGGCTGAGAGTGAGGTCATACGCAGAGCGACTGGGCTGGTCACGCGAAGTCCTAAGAGCACTCCTTACTGGAAATATGTGAAAGAAGGACGCGTTCTGCAGAAGCTTGAAAAAGGTGTGGATTGCGATATCTTGAGATACTTGCCAGGCTCGACCATTCGGCCCGACGAGACAGTCATTAGATTTCAGAATGCGCGCAGATGTTTCAATGTGTTGAGACAGAATATTGAGCCGATACAGTGAGTTTCGATATGCCACTCGTTTGCAACTATGCTAAATCCACATAGATACAACACTCTGGAAGATGATGAAGTTGACTTCTTCACGAGGTGGCTTGATGTTTTGCACCCCGAGCTAGGAACATGATCTTGCATCTATTCACGAACGACTCAAGGAATGACTTTGTCGCTGCTCCTGCAAGAACTCCAGATAGTCTGGAGATTTCAAGATATGATTTGTCTCATGCCACAGGCTCTTGTTTATCTCGATTGCTTTAGCTCTTCATCTAGTCAAGATGACGCTTAACTTGTACCAGCCATCTCCCGTCTCTTCTCGACTGGTAATGCGATTGCACTCAGGGTCTTTGGGCTGTCTGTAATCGCTCCTCCCCTCCCCTTCTCCTTCCCCTTCCCCCTCGTCTCTCTCCCTCTTCCTGTTAATTTCTCCTACATCCTCCCTCTCCCATCTCCTTCTCCTTCTCCCCTCTTCCTCCCGCCCTCCCTTTCAGACTCTGTCCATCTTATCTCGCTCAGCCTTCCTTTCTTAACGGGGGCGGCATTCCGGAGGAGGGGCTAATCCGGCAGTGTCACCCTCTCGACTTCCTCCCCCCCCCCCTTCGCCTCTTTTTTTCTGTCCTTGACCCTTTCCCTCCGTGTCGCTTTTCAACCGTTTTCCTCTTCCCTCGACGCTTTCCCACTCTCCTCGATTCTCTTACTCTGGAATCGACAAGGGTGGCACTCCGGGAGAACCCCCTCCCCCGGAGTGCCACCCCTGTCGGTTGCTTCCCTCCCTCCTCGATCCTTTCTCTCTTTCTCTTCCCCCAACTCTGTCTCTCTCTCCTCAACGCCCTTACTTTACAATTGACAGGGGTGGCACTCCGGGGGAGGGGGTTCTCCCGGAGTGCCACCCCTGTCAGTAGTTTCCCTCCTCGACCCTATTCCTCCTCTCTCCTCGACTGCCTTGCTCTCCCCAGGACTCTCTCCCTTTGCGCTCGTCCCCTTTCTTTCTTCTTCTGACATTCTTCCCCCCTCGTCTTTCCCTCTCTCCTCGCCTTTCCCTCTCTCCTTGCCTTTCCCTCTCTCCTCGTCTTTCCCTCTCCCCTCGTCTTTTCCTCTTTCCTCGACAAGGACGGCACTTAGAAGCAACCACTTGCTTCTGAGTGCCTGCTGTCTTCGCTTCCTTCCCCCCCTCGTCTTTTACTCCCCTCGTCTTTCTCTCCCCCTCAACAGAGACGGCAGGCACTCACGGACAACCACCTGCCCCTGAGTGCCTGCCATCTCTCTTCCTTCCTCCCCTCATTTTCCCTCTCCCCTCGACTCTTTCCCTCTGTCCTTGACAGGGGTGGCACTTAGAGAGAAGGGGTTCCCTCTAAGTGCCACCCCTGTCGACTCTGTCCCTCTTCCCTCGACCCTGTCCCTCTGCCCTCGATCTTTTCCTTCTTGTCATGAATGGCTCATTCTTTATTTGAGCCTCTGGCTCTTCCCTTCTAGCTTTCTTCATCCTCTTGATTTTCTTCCTTTCTGTCACTTCGTCTACCTTTCGTATAATGATCTTTGTTCCCACATCACACCACTGTCTTCGCTTTTCTGCTCTCTTTTTTTTTTCCCTTATTGTAGCCTTTGATCTCTTCACGCCATTTAGCAGTGCGGTTTGCAGACATTGCACTTGTATCTGCTGGCTGCAGTGTACCGAACGTCTACGAACGACCGATTTAGTTGATGTTTCGAATCGAGACACGGTATCAACATGAACATTCATGACATCTGTCTGCGTGTGCTGCCAGTCCTTGAAGGCATACTCAGTCAACTTTCTGCGACAGATGCCTCTGCGTTTCTGTTCGCAGCTTGCTTGACCACTAGGATATCCCCAAGAACGAAGGACAGATATCTTCATCTTCTAAGAGACATACCAGAGCATTTGGAGTGGATCAACGCGAAGATCAAAGACGGGCATAAAGCCATCATCATTGGAAACGATCTCCGCAAACTCAAATATAGAATAGAAAACCCTTGGTCTGATGATCGGGAGAGAACAAAGATTTACATTTGGCTCGCAGTTATACCTATACACGCTGTGACAACAACAATTACAGCCGCAAATGCCGATGAAACCTACCTCATGACTTGGGCTGGCAAAGTCCACAGACGGGACGAACTATATGGTTCGCATGAGAGTCATCACAACTTTCTGTTCCCTTACTCTCCCGAGCTCTCAAACTTCCCTGTTCCGTATTTATCGACGATGTTTTCCCCCCGCGCTCCGAATATGCCGCCGCTCTTCAGAAATGCAGACCACGATGATTGGTTTCTCAGCCCAATTTCCAACGAGAATAGTGTCAAAGTCATGTTCATGGCCTCTGCTTCTGCTTGGAACGAAGGTCTCAGTGTGCATATGTCTGCATCGTTGAGCGACGCGGCGTCGCCTCAGTCGAACGTACTTTGCACCGACCAATCCAGCCTAGCATATTTCGACGTCAACGAGAATAGGGAATCGGTCACCCATACGTACACCGGAAGAGTCATGCAACGTTGTCTCGGCCAAGGATTCGTTCCAATAATTATCACGCTAGGGTCTCCACTTGACAACCACTATGGGGACGAGAATAAGAGGCATTGGGTCATACCGGCGTGGAGCTTATCAAAGAGTGGATAGAAGATAGGAATCGTTGATCATATAGATATAAGGGTGTCTCGACCGCAACAGCTCGATCATCCATCAGATACAAACATGCTTTCCATGCTCATCACCCTTCTGATTATCATTTTTCCTTTGCTTCTTCGTATACTGCAAAACTTCTGGCCTTCTCTATTTGCTTACCTTGCCCTGACAATTTGCACCATTGCTACCTTTATTCTTCTTACGATCTTCTTCCGCATGCCTCGGCAGTATGCATACCGATTCAAATAAGTGTAAGAAGTTATATTATTACGGACGGGCAATAGCTAAAGAAAATTTCACCAGATGTGCTTTTTTGATATGAACGTCTGGACCTGCGGTCATTGGGCGTGGTATAGTAAGCCTCTGTCCAGCTGTCCTAAAGGTCGCACGACACCCAAAGACTGCAATCTTAGGCTCGTCAACTTAGCCAACTTCGAAGATGATGTCTGTAACTCTTGCCGGAATTTAAGAAGCATCCTGGGAACTCATGAGAATTACGCTCCCCTTCGCTACATTTTCTCCCCTCCCGGCGAAAACCTCCCAGCCCCTCGAAAATCAACACTGCTTCTTGAAGTGCCCTTTACAATTGGCCCTGGAAATCCCCTCGTAGGCAAGCCAAGACGGAAATGTTGCGGTCATTGCCGGAACGGGGCGCACATGAGCAAAGTTCGAGCAATCCGGCTTGCGCGCTTGCGCGTACCCGGTACTGAGCAGGCCTCCACTTGGGCCGGTATGCCCAAAAGTGTTTCTGGTTCAGCAGAAAGTCCGATTCAGTTATCCTGATTCTGTCAGAGGACTAAGTAGAAAGAGCGCGTGGATGCAGTTACGTGTATTGTGAATTGCGGATGCTGCTTGGAACTTGTGTGCAATTAAGAGCTCAAGAGCACATGTCTATGTATTTATCCACACCTTCCCTTACCTCTAGATAATGAACGATCCATACGATACGATTCTATGCTTCATCATGATCCGCCTTGTGGGAATTGTCGAAGTCGCTCTTGATCGCCTCCGGGTCCTGGAGCTGGGGCAACGCATATATGACCCAGGTCGTTGTGATTACTTGACTGCCGTCTTTAGCGGTCACCAGATTGATTCCGACAGGCCAAACAATCAAATTGATGGTATCATCCTCGAGGAAAACCTGCAGGAGATACTCTTGGGTTTGCGCCTTCCATTAGAACGACTCAAAGCCACCCTCTCACATGGTCCATACCCTCAAATCTATAACCACGACGTTTACTATATTCAAGGTCGTCATCGTATCGAAGCAGCCAAGAGATCAGGTGACGTTCTCAAGTGGATTGTCCGTCTGTACGTTACCGACAGCTGGTCAAACTTTATTCACAATGAGACTGTGTTCATACAGACTCAAACCGACTGGTACAGCCATGAGAAAGAATGGTCAGATGGAGACATATACATCAAGCTGAGAGAGGCTCAATTGAGCTGCAATGCGGACATTGAGAGACAGTTCACTGTACGGCTGGGACCCATGAAGCGGAAGTCGATGGCAGACATAGAAGCTCGGCCTCAGATGCAAGATACGCTGGACAGGTTCAAGAGATTTCCTGGTTTGTTACATGGACTGAAGCTTGGTATGGTATACAAATACTTGTCGTGGCATCACCTGGACCAGGAAGTGACGAAGTACATGCAACATATCGAGCAAGTATATGTCGCTTTGACAGATGGTGTGGAGTATGTGCAACAGTCTATGGACATCAGTACGATTCGAACACTAGAGGGACGTTTACCTACGAACGTTATAGACCGCCAAATCATCCAGCGAGGTTTTCGTTCAGGAAAACTCTTTTCCATGATGACCGACGAACCCTGGCGAGCAAGGATTGAGCACAACATACTCAACTTGCCAGTCCTCATACCCAGTCTGAAGTCTTTCCATGAGTACATGAAAATTCTCAGCACGGCAGCTCGAATCGTGAAGATTCATTTGCTGTCAGATCACACACATGGGAAAGGGACGCTGCAACAGCAACTCCGGAAGTACTGGGACCCGTCCGCTCGCCTAGTGATAGAAATCTCAGAAGGGAAATTCCAGTACGGGATGGGGCCGTCGTCCTTTGAAGTTGCCTACATTCACCTGATGCTGGCAGCCATTCGTCAATTTCCGTATCTGCAACAGACAGACAGCCCACGGGTCAGTAGCGGCAAATCATACGTGTCTCATGTCGACGTCGCTTGCCAATCACTTTTCTATCGACGGGCTCATTTGCTTGGCTTCAGAAACCACGCCATTGCGCAAGGTTGCCTGATGCAAACGCAGCCTTTCGAATTTTCCAAAGGGAAACTACCAGTAGACGAAGAAGCCCACTTTCTCACCAAAGTAGATCGTCGCTGGGGCCGGCCGCACACCCAGATTTTCGGGCGAATACAGCACATTCTCTTCCTTCCTCGCTTGACCTCAAACGAGGGTGGCGACGCATTATCGGTTATTCGCATTCAAAAGGACTTCATCAACGCATTCTTCGGGCTTCCTTCGTTCTGCTTAGATACGTCCATACCGATGATTGATATTAACACGGAAACGATGGCTGGATGCCCCAGATCTGTTCCGATGATCAACACACTCGACTTTCGGCGTCCTAGAGGTGTGGAAGGGTTGATTCCCCACAATTTTGGGGATTTGTTAATGTCAGGCACCGTCTCCGATGAAGATCAAACACAAGACATCGTCATGCAAGATATGCGTTCCGAAAAGTCCTCATCTTCCGGTATCTCAGAAATGACAATGAAGTGGGAAAGTGGAGGCTGCTCAGAGATCGCGCCACTCAAGTTTCCCAACGGCCCTTTACCAATGATTCAGACTAAAAGTCGCCAACCAAAACCCAAGCTATTGCCCGAAACCCCTTCATTCGATTGCACGCCGAAAACATGGGCCCACCAGGACGCAGGTTATGAAAAGCCTCATGCTTTTGGAGAAAGTGCGACCGCGCTGAAAGCCGATTTTTTGGATGCTCGGAACTCTGACCGTATCAATGCAAATTTCTTGCCACAGGTTTCTCAACTTGAGAGGATTTCAAGCGTGAGCATGCCTTTCTCCATGTTGGGACACACAGATGGGAACTCTTCTTCGATCGAAAGTGAGCCACATGGGAGGTCCTTTCAAGCATCACTTCTTTCTACGCTGGGAGAGATCGAAGCGGTCGGTCGCGTTCACGATCGGGATCTTGAGATAAGCAGCACACAAATCTCTCAACCGCAAGGGTATCGGATTCCGGGAACTGCCGGCTGGAATGGTCACGACCTCCGAAGGATATCTTCACCTCTAGCGCATCAGTCCATGATGTTGATAGACATGTCTCCAAATGAGGAGAACGGATTAAAACGGATGTCTAGCCTCCAAAGTGATCGTTCTCCTATCTCTTCAGACAAAAGAAGCTCAGGCCCAATGCAAATGCAAAGGATTTCAAGCTCTCTCGACATGCGCTCTACATTACCTTCGTACCGACCGTGGCAAGATCCAGTTTGTCGAGTCAAACACGAGCACGAAGAGATGGCAATCGACTCAACACAAACTCGCTCGCAATGGATGGACGAAACACATTTTTCGTCAAGTTTGAGCAGAGTCCAGTCTGGGGATACCAAGTTGAGCGACCAACACCAGGGATACAACTTCAATGCCAACATTGACTCTTCTGATCCATTTTCGTTCAATGGGTCGAGCATTACGACAAGGTCCACGCTGCTGAGCTTTCCCGGGGACAGGGTTATTCTGAATCACGGCTTAGATGGCATTCAAGGCTTCGATGATAGCGAGGATAGCATGATTTTTTAGATGCTAAGGATGGCACTTCAATATGTTTAGTCTTCGATAACGGTAAGATTTGTTCATAGATATTTGGCTATAACGTCTTTGTGCGTCTGAATCGCATTGCTATCACTAAATTCATTACGCAGAACGGCTGAGCTCCCCCGAAGGCATCAGAATTACCATAAAAGGCGTAGGTAATGGCCGTGCCACGGTGCATGTTTGTTTTCTCCACTTCTCCGTCTCTCTGACGAATTTGGACTGAGATCCATTGACAATTTGACTCGTGATGAACACGCGTAACGTGCTCGTATTTGATGGTTTTGGCAAAGGGATCACAGCGCTCAGCTTGTTCGATCAAAAGTCACATTCCTCTCCACCATGCTGTGAATTCTGAAGGAAATTACGTTACGCTAAAAATTCTCTGCTCTGATGAATCACTGATAAATTCCTCAAACTAAGCAAAAGCCATGCTAAAATATCGACGCTGTGGGGCACATATTGCCTTTCTTCTGAATTATCAAAACTTGATACAACGCACGGAAACCAAGGCTACTGAAGCTCGTTTGCTATCGTTCATGTCTGTTCAGTACAAGCTCGAAGACGAGTATCTACGACTTGTACGCCTCTTCCTCCGATGCTCGTGATAGGTCTCTTGTCTTTGATTCTGAGCATGGTACTTCTCTCCTTTGTCAAGTCTTGGGGCAATTAGTAGTTAACGTGACTTCAAGCATTAATGATACACTCACGCGAGCTTTGCGAGTACATAAGCACTGCAGGCTATCAGAGTCGTTTTCAGGAAGCTCATAATAATGACAGCAGGCTATGATAATTTCAATACTTTAAGTGGCTCGAGACTGACTGACTGGCCTTCGAAATGTCTTAGGCGGCGCAACGGAGTATATATGAAAAGCCCGCCCCCCCGGGATGCAGCATAGTCTGAGCTTAAAATAGATTGCAAGAACTTCCAGCAATATCCGTGTTATGTTCGGTATACGCAATAGGAATCTCTCCTTCAGCCTCTGTGAAACTCTTTTGTTGTTCCTGGAAGTCCGAAACGGTGATCGTAATATAGCTACACAGATTAGCTAAAGTGCGATTGTGCAAGTCGATCATTCTTTTTTGCTTGATATTTTCCATCTGGCTCTCCTCTAGTTGCGACTGGAGGGAAAAGACCTGCGCTTGAAGTTGTGTGATGAGCAAAGACTGTCGCTGAGTGCCTTCACTGCTGCAACGACTGTACTGGCTTGATTGGGACTGTCTGTCGTATGGAGAAGGATCATGAGGAGCAGCACGATCTGCAGTCGGTTCATCGAATAGACCTTGTGACGGCCTCCTAGGTCTGGCGGGTCTGGATGGTACAAGTGGCCTCGGCCTCAATGGGGAGGACGGCAATTTAGGCAGGGGCTTTTCCTTCGACATCGTCGGTTGACACACGTCGAGGAGTCATGTGGGAACGGACATGACGCCCTATTAATATGTGGCCTGGCAGCAGACAATGCACGCGAATAGATTTGGAATGTAGAAAACTGTTAAATCTACTTCCAATCAAAGAGAAACTACCCTAGTGAACGGAACCTTGCGAACCCAAACTAGTAGAGATCATACATGTTGCAGAACTCATGGGACTCATAGTCATTGCCGCCATCCACGTCACCGTTTGCGGCGTTCTCACTCAAGTCATCCTCAGTAGCGTCGTCGGACTCGTCTCCACTGTCATAACCACAGCGACTGCAGTTCATCTCTTGTTCCGTCAGATGCTGATTCATCTCAGCCAACTCTTCCTTAATTTCGTCGACCTTGTCTTCCAGCTTTGTGAGGCGCGCGTCCTGTCTGCTTTGGCTGTCATGAATCCATTCTATGACGGCCTCAATGCGGTCAAGACTCGCAAGGATGTTTCTGTTCAGTCAGTATGAAGTGCGTGGCGGACGGTCCCGCTTCACGTACCGTTTCTCTGCCGGATCCACAGGGACTTGACCATATCCAGGCGGCGGGTTGGCTGCGTAGCTGGCCCAAGTCTCAGTCTTGTTCGGAGGCTGCTGAGTGCTGGTGGAAGGGTAATCCAGCGTCGCAGTGCTGTTTGTAGGATATGACGGAAGACTGGCATAGCCGAGGTAATCCTGCCGCGGGCTTTGTTTGCCGGTCTCCACGGGAGGCGTAGAGTTCGTGTATGTTAGGAGTTGGAGGAAATCATCCGTGGACATATCGCCGAAATTGAGAGGGTTAGACATAGTGAAGAAGATAGCGTCAAGTGAGTGATGAGTGGACTGTAGCACAAGATGAACAGCTGAGTGTGGCAGGAGTCTAGCGTCACAGCCTGCTCTATTCTCTCGCATAGAATATATATTTGCGAAGAGCCCGCCGAAATGGCAGGATATCAATCATCTTAAGCGCCTGGCTAAGCGATTTAAGCGCTGTCTGTTTTTAGCACGCGCGTTGGCGAGATCTGGATTCCTTTCTTTGAACTTCAAGTTGCGGTTTCGCAGAAACACAATACCACTTAGGCGGCGGTCGTATTTAACACCTGATGTCTCCATGAAGCCCTTGGACCTGAGCAACCCCGACAAACCAACCGCACCATGAAGCTCTTCAATCTCGTCTTTTTCACTGCACTTATCTCCAGTGTTCTCTCAATGAATGGATTTCCAGCCATTTGCACTTGGGATCCTCCCATATCTGTTGAGGCAGGCGCCTCGCTTTCCGCAAGGTTAGTATCAGCGCGGACCAATGTACCCTAACTAAGAACACGGCAGGATCGACAACCCCTGGGCCGGCCGCTGCACGGCGACCCTGCGGTTCGCAGATTCCGAGTTCCTGCCCATCAATTGGTCATTTGACGCCATCCAATGCGCGGACTTTGAGCTTGCTCAGCTGTCCCTGCCGGTGGACTTGCCAAATGGCGACGCGTACATAATCTGGTAGGCGTTCGGCCCGCTTATCCCGCACTGTTGCTTACATGCCCCAGGCAGTGTGCGGGGCAGGCGGCGTTGACCTGCAGCCACGTTGAGATCACGAACGGGCGGGGTAACATGGGCGCTGTCAGTCTGGATCAGAGTGGCACTGTTGGCTGCATTTCCAGCACGCGCCAGACACTGACCACACTCATCACCCGCACGAACCCCACTGGATTGCAAGTCGAGACGTCGGTGTCCACCTTAACAGCAGCGACCACTAGTTTCCAAGCCACTACCACTGATGCGGCGGTGGCTGGTGCTCAAACGTTGACGGCGGCCGTGCTTCCAACCGGGACCGCACAGACAGGACCGACTCCTGCGCCGGCCGGCGCAGCCACTACCCAACCCCTGGATGCCCCTCCGTCCCCGCCCACCACAGTGGGCGCCCAGAACTCCGATGTCGGTAGCACAGCTGCTGCGACAACACCTACCTTGACCGGAAATGAAGTCACGTCTGTCGCGCCGCCCGCCGGTGCGCCTCCGGCGAGCGCGGCTGCGGCAGGCACAATAACCACCGCACCGCCGAACGATACTGACGGGCAGTCTACAACCTCCTTCAGCGGGCTAGCGGAGACGGGCGGCCCTCTGCCAACGAGTACCGCAACATTGACTGTCACCGATTGCATGGTCCCGTGTTCGACCACAATCGCCCCTGCCTGACGGAACTGGACGTCGCTGAGCTGCCTGCCTGCGATGGCTGGCAAGCCGTTGAGTTCTAAGTTTCTGATTAGATAGTTTGGTGATGCTAACTTATGTTTTGCGAATGAATTGCCTGAAATTAGAGCCTGGATATGTTTTCTTGTTTCTGATGATCTGTAAACAGCATACTGTCTGTCCCTTGCTTTACCATCTCAATCGCTATATGCCATAAAATAGACCGCGTTCGCCGTTCTCGACACAGTGCTGACCGCTTGTGTGCGTCATGGATAAGCTTCCGCCAGAGCTCGTGCTTCATATCTCCTGCTGTCTACCACTTCCAGATCTGTGCAATTTTCGCCTCGTGAATCGTAACTTTGCTAATGCAGCCTATCCGGTCGTCACAAGGCATGTTTCTTTGCTGGACGTCTGCTCGAGCATAGACCAGTTCTTATCTCATTTCGAAACACGTAAGGGGTCGTCGTCATGCCCAAAGTCCTTGACAGTCTATCACGGGGAATGGCCGGTCTGTTCGCGGGAGAATTGGCAGGTTCACCCTCTCTTTCTGTACGAGTCCCATCCGCGAGCTTTCCTGGACGCCGCCATTGACGAGGTCTACGAACGATATGTCCGTTTCACATCTTTGCAGCGGGGAAGGGCCGACCTCAAGGATCCCACAGTGTTTTTGAAGCTTCTCTCAACGCTGCCACATGTCACGTCCCTGACCCTATCTCCTCTGCAACTGTCGTCTCGCCGTTGCTGGTCTATCAATAGGAGGTTGGGCCGCATCAGGAAGAACATGTGGATATCTCCTTCCTTCAATGACTCCATGGCGCCTCTGATCGGGGCGTTCCTTCGCGTCAGTCATAAGTTTCCTCAAATCAAGGAACTAATCGTCAAAGGCAGGTTGAACCCTCTTGACATCCCCATCGCAGCTGACTCTGCCGCCACCAGGCTTGAGGTGGTCTCCTTGATGTCTATGGGCGTTCAGTCCGAGACCCTGCTCGCCTTTATCCATCGGTTTCCCCACCTTCAACACTTGAGCATCAGGCTTGAGGCGGCCAACGGTATCCACCCTCCCACGGCGATACAAAAACTCCTGATTCCAAGCCTGCGCACTTTATGTCTCGCAAACATGTGGATATCAGAAGCATCTCTGTCGCAGATCATCGACCAAAACGTCCGTCTTCATGCCATTGAACTTGCAGACATGACGCTAACGCAAGGGACTTGGCAATCATTCTTCACCTGCATAAGGGATGCTGAACGGTGTTTAGGCGTTGTTTGCAATGGTGTGCTGGATGGAACAAGCCTCGAGTGTCCTTCTATCGTGATGGAAGACGATAAGAGGTTTTTGCTATATCGATTCCTGAGCAATAAGCAATCGAGATGGCCGTTTAGAGTATTCAGGTTTCAGGAGATTATTTACATCTAAGCGTAACTAGAAAAACGTGAACTGGATCATGCAGAGGTCTCAATGCGTACTCATAGTACTGTTATAAAGTCTCTCCACATTGTCGCGCTCATGATCTTCATGCCAAAGTACGTGAGAAAGCTAGATCAACGTCCGTGCAAGCCAGCCAACGTCTGTATAGTCTTTGTATCAGCTTCAATAGAATCCAAGACCTGAAGATATGAGTTCTCAAAACCTGTCTTTTCATAATGATCCGAATCAGCAACAGAGTCCTGCGCAATTAAATTCAAACGTCGAATTTCCTGGCATCTACCAGCCGAATTCCGAATTTCCATTTGTCCTCGATGCGGACAGCAACTTCCACTCGGCGTACGCTACTCCTTCCCTGCACCCATATTCTCAGACGCCTGGCCATTTGAGTGTGAACGAGGCCTTTTTCAGAGGGACAGCGCCCAGCCCAAGTGAACGGGACCCCCTAGCCATCATATCTGGATGGCACCATGCTACGGATGAGCAAGCCTTACATCAGACCTGCTATTTAATGAAGGAAATAGCGAAGGGCAAATTGGCAGAGCATTCTATGGACCCAGTCTTGATTCAGGAGATCCTGACTATCCATGGACAGACTTACCAGGAAAAAATGCGTCGACTTGATGAGTTATTTTCTAGCGATATGGCAGACTTCAAAATTCTGTTCCAGTGCCTCATGAACCTCCTCTGCGCCTGGCGATCAGTCTGTCGTATCAGAGTCCAGACTTCTCATAACATTGACGTTTTCATCGAAGATGATGAAGCGGAAAGAATTCTCATGTGCGAAGCTACAGTGAAATCCGCTCTCAGGGGCATGCTGAAGCACGTGGAGTCTATCAAGGAAGGCCAGAAGTTGAATGTCAGCAGAGACGGGCCCGATATCAATGCCAACTAATTCTGCTGATGCAAGTGGGTTTTCCGGAGTCGCAAAGTTGATTAGACATGCAGGAAATCAGGATGCTTGAACAAACGATTTGAATCAAAGACTCTTCCACAGAAAGTCACTCATTGCACTCGGGTTATTAATGAATCAAATAAATACGAGGCAAACTCATGTGATCCTAAATGAGACGAGCCTGTTTTCTCTCACGCTCACGTATTGAGCCACGATCACAATGTCAATGTATCGCAGCATCCTCATTTTTCTTACCGTCACCTGTACCTTAGTAGCAATAATTCATTGTGTCGTGATTGGGGTGAATCTAGGTCTTCCGGACATTCAAGATGCCGGGATTTTCACTGTTCAGGTAAGCATGAGAATTTTCGTGCCCGGTGTCATGTGGTCTAAGTCAGTTAGCTCAATACTACGAACGTCCTGCCAAACGATATCCATCGGCGTCTCCAGGATCTCACAGTTGGTCTCACGAGAACCTGCTTAAATTATGAAGACGAACGACATTGCGTCAGCCTCGATCACCTCGATACCATCAAACATTTGGTACCATCGATGAATGGACTAGATGATGTCCTCGGATACCTTCCCTTGCTTCATGGCCTTTTCATTGCTCTGGGGATAGTGACCTTCCTCTTCACGGCTCCCCCGATTTTGTTCTTGATTCTCGCTATGACGGGTCGACAGCAGATTTTGAGGCGCCTCCAATGCCTCATGATTTTAGTGTTATGTGCATTGCTAGTCCCGGTAGTCTTGAGCCCGACCCTGACAGCAATACTGGTGAGAGAGACGGGCGTGGTCTTTGAGGACGTGGAGGAGGGCGAGCTAAGCCGGCTTGGGATCGTTGGGATTGCATGCAACGTTGCAAACTTTACAATGGCTCTTGCGGCGTTGTTCGTTCACCTTGTGTCTTTCACGGCCTGACAGAAGCGCTCCCGGTCTTTCACTGTCATGCTACTTCTATCTTTAGCTCTGCGCGTTACTTTCACGGGTTATATCACCATAGCAATTAACTATAAATGAACGCTGTTTTCCGAATAGAATCACTCTAAATCATGCTGATAAACACAACCGCGATACACGATGAACGCTGATTCTTTCTCCAACGCTCGACTTGGCCGGGGCAAGGTTCCCCCAACTCTCCTCCCAAGCCATCAGGTTGATTTTTCCAAACCATTCACTCCTCGCAATCGACGCTTTGGGTTGTCCAGCCCCAATCAGCTCTTGGATGCAGCTGAGAAGCCGCTGCCGACACCTCCTCATCGACCTCCCCACATACCAGGTCAACTGCAACCGTCATTGCTGTCTGCTCCACCAACTCCGCCCAGCATGTTTGATCCGCGATGGGAGCTTCAGTTCCCTTCTACCTTGGTTTACTACAACCACGACAACGGCAATTCCTGGAAGAAAGATATAGAACGACACCAGACAGCCGCTGCTTACTGGCAGCAGGCGTATCATACTACTTGCGCCGACTTGTCCGAGGCCTTGTACCTCCTCCAATGCCGCGTTACGGAGTTGGAAGATCGTCTGTCCGATGTCAAGAAGCAGGTACGAAGCCAGACACACAATTGGACATTCCTTGTGCGCTAACGAAAAAGACCGAGGAACAGAAATGGCAGCCCCATAGTCCCTCTACTCCGACCGCAATCAAAGTGTCAAATGACCTTGATGGCAACATTGTCTGAGGCGCGCCATTAGTCACCACTGAGAGTGTGTTTTCTTGCTGTAGCTCCTTTACTCAATATAGCGGGCTTATCTATCTTACGTTATGTGATCACGAAAGTGTAGTTCAATGTATTGTGAAAATTCCAAGTCAGTACGTGATGAGACGCGGCGTCAACTCCAGTATTTACCAGGTACTCGGAGCGATGAAATGTCACGGACGCTTTTCTTCAACTCTCTCCAAGTTGGAGACTTGCTTCAAGACACACGTGAAAGCCTTGTACAGCGATTGTTAGCATGTTAAACTTATTGAAGAAGGAGTCGGGATCATTGACATGTCTCTACTTCTAGCATGACTATCCCCTGTTCTATATATATCTCTATTATGTCCGTAGTAAATGTCTCTATTTCCTCTATTTCCTTGATGGCGTTCGTTCCTATTACGAGCGGATCAGGGAAATCAACTGTGGCACAAAGCCAAAGCTTCGATAATGATACCTCTGGTATCACGCTAGATTTCTATTCTTGAAATATTGGTTCTTCGTTCACAAACATGACGTCGCGTCGTATGCACCATAGAACATAAGACACATCTCAGACGCATCTCAATTCCAGAAGTAAGAATACTGCTTCTTGTATTTTGTATAACGAGGGCATTCTAGAATAAAGGGTACATCCCAGATGTACCTTAATTCCAGAACTGAGTGAGAATACTGCTTCTTGTGTTTTGTATACTGAGTGAGAAAGCTGCTTCTTGTATTTTGTATAATGAGGGTATTCTGGAATAAAGGGTATATCCCAATATACCTTAATTCCAGAACTGAGTAAGAATACTGCTTCTTGTATTTTGTATACTGAGTAAGAATACTGCTTCTTGTATTTTGTATAACGAGGGCATTCTAGAATAAAGGGTACATCCCAGATATACCTTAATTCCAGAACTAAGTGAGAATACTGCTTCTTGTGTTTTGTATACTGAGTGAGAAAGCTGCTTCTTATATTTTGTATAACGAAGGCATTCTAGAATAAAGGGTATATCCCAATATACCTTAATTCCAGAACTGAGTAAGAATACTGCTTCTTGTATTTTGTATAACGAGGGCATTCTAGAATAAAGGGTACATCCCAGATGTACCTTAATTCTAGAACTGAGTGAGAATACTGCTTCTTGTGTTTTATATACTGAGTGAGAAAGCTACTTCTTGTATTTTGTATAATAAGGGTATTCTAGAATAAAGGGTACATCCCAAATATACCTCAATTCCAGAACTGAGTGAGAAAACTGCTTCCTCTATCTCAATTCTCTTTTCTAGCATAACGGACCTTGTCCAGGCATTCCCCGCCTGTGAACTAGCAAGCACTGCTGCGGCTAATATGGTACCAGAACGCTACAGAGGATCGATGACTTAACTCGTGCCCCTGGCGCCGTTTCTCAACTGAGTTAACACTGTCCTTCGCAGACTGTCGCAAGCCCTAGTACGCTGTGTTTGGTAATCGATCTGCGTTCGATACAGGCTCATGCGACAGAATTTGTGAGGGTTCCAGGTCCTGTGCACAATTCAATGGGTGAGATAACTATCTGCAGAGTTAGGTCTAGACACATGACGTAGCGTGAAGAACAGGAGAAACAGAGTAAGCAGCGCATCACTACAAGCAAAGGGGCATGCCATGACTCGCGATACCCTCGCAATCACCCTGGCACGAGGTCCCGTGCATGTACCCGTGATAGTATCCCAGCTGTAAAACAAGCTTATGCACAGATGACTACGTAACGCAGTGGAAGTGGGCGTCTGTTGAGTCAGCAGGCCTCGGCAAATCGCTCCGCTTGATTGACGTTGGCACAGATCTATACATACATCCATAGTTTATTACGGCCCAGCTAAGCTATTAAGGGCTCAGATGATTATCTACATGATCTCAATCTGCATTCATGTCCTTGCCTCCCGGTGCTTAGTTGCGCCAGGATACTGGCTTCTTTCCAGAAGAGTCCGTTATACAGCTCGCGCGTATGCTTTCCTAGTAAAGCCACATCGATCTTCTTTAAATATACTCCTATGTTATCAGGTAAAACTCTATATATCTATAGTACAGTCTGTAAAGCGATCCTAAGTATAGTTAAATAAACTCTAGTAGTTTTCTTTTCTAGTGCTTTACTTAGTCTTATACTTTCCTTTACTACTACTTTAATTATTTTTAATAGGTCTGATTCTACTTCTAATAGAAACTAGAAGAGTATAACTCTGTTACTTTTTTTCTAAAGAGTTTGTACGCTAGTATATACTTAGTAGATCTCTTATTAGTATAATTACTAGTATGGGTTGTAGATTATTAATACTACTGTTTTATTATAGGTAAATATATAGATAGCTTGGTATTTAAACCTCTTTAATAGAGACTTTATTACTTTTACTAATATTACTAGTTTTGCTATATATAGGTTCTATTTTATTTTTAATCTGAGTATGTGCAAGGCTTTTATAATATTGCTATCCCTTCTGAATGATATAGGTAGTATTATAGCCGTTCTATAGCCTACAACTGTTACGACCCGTTGAACTACAGGACCAGGGAACACCCCGTAAGGCACCCAGCGGTTACAAGACCTTTATATATAGGATAATATGGGAACTATAGAGATTCCACTTAATATAGAAGAATTATAGTATAAATCACATAGTGATAGGGGAAGGACCAATTTATAATAAGCAATCTTTCGACTAAGATTAATATACTAAAGGTAGTTTATAATAAGGACTAATTTTAGGATATTAGTCCTTAAGGATTAGGATTTATATATAGGATAAACTTAAGTCTACTTAAGATTAGATTTCTATAGTTCTTTAATAATCAATTTTATAATTATTTTTAGATACTCCTAGTTTTATTCTTATAATTATCTTATAAACCTTTTGTTAGATTTATACCTAATTATTATAAGTTTTAAAAACCTGATTTTATTAATATAATAATAATACTATTACTTATATATTATAATTTTAACTTACTACTAATAGACTTATCTCTATTAGACCTAAGGCTAGCTATAATACTTTAATTACTCCTATTTAATAAGTTGACCTTATAAAGCTTACTTAATAGTATTTAGGAAAGAATATTACTATATTTACTAAATACTAAACTCTTTCTACTTCTTCTAGTTTTTAGAGAATACCCCCTAAAAGTAAATAACTTATTAAAACTCTAGATTAAAAAATAAAAGATATTAAACCTTTTAGTAATAAAGAGGATAATATTACTAAGCTTATATAATAACTCTAGAAAACTAATAGAGATATAGTTAAGATATAGGAGATTATTAATAGTAATACTATAGAAATCTATTAATTCTAGTAGAATCTCTATAATAACCCGGATTAGTAGTAACTCTTCACTTTTTAATAAGAGGTTAATATATTTCATACTATTACTAATATTATTTAGATTTTAATAGAATTACATAAGAAATTCTAACTTAACTCACTTCAGGCTTTTAATGGAACTCCTGGATATCTTAAAGGATTCCTTATTGAAGTTAGAGCCTATTATTAGTTCTACAACCTTAGTTTTAAAGATGAAACTGAATAAGTTATTTATGCCACTTTATTTTTTAAAAAAAGAGTTTTTATATAGTTTAAACCTTATTTTACTAACTTCTTTACTTATAAATAGAATGATTTTAAACTCGAGACTTAGACTATCTTTATAGGCTATTATAGTTTTAAAAATACTTTAATCTTATTATTCTAAGAACTAGATAAGTAATAATAGTATGAATAAGATTTTATAGCTCTTAAGTAGAAAGGTGTAGTTACGTATTATATAACTAAATTTAGATATATCTATACTAAACTTAATTATATTAATAATACTAAGATTTTTATATTCTATTAAGGACTAAAGGAAGACGTTAAAAATAAACTTATTAAATAAGATAGACCTAGTAATTTTATTATATATATAAAACTCGTTATTAAGATTAATAACTAACTCTTTAAGTATTACTACGAGAAAGGTGAATAGTAATAACTTTAACTACTTAATAATAGATATAAGTACTAAGGGCTACTATATAACTACTAGAGTTAATATAATAATTAGGGAATTAGATAATAATTTACCCCATAATAAAACATATCTTATAACTATTATAATAAATTTATAGACCTTACTACTAGAGCTACTATTAAGGATAATAAATAACAAAACTTTAAGTATTATAACTATAATAAACTAGGATATATAGCTAAAGATTACTACTTACCTAAGTATTAGTAATAAGGATAATAATTTTAGTTAGTATTTAAATAAACCTAATAAGTTAATATTACTAAAAAAGAAATATTTTATACCTCTCTAACCTAGATAGTTTGTTTTAATAATACTTATATTATACATTAAGGATCTAAGGATAATATAAAATGGTACCCTAAGAATCCTTCTAGATAATCAAGATATAACACCATATTATATAACATACTACTATATTGTTACGGCCAGCCTTAGGTCTAGCAGAGGTGAGTCTGTTAGTAGTAAGTCGAGGTTACGAGGTACAGGTAACAGTATTATCGTCGTGCTGATAAGATCAGGTCTTCAGGGCTTACAATAATCAGGTGTAAGTCCAACAAGGGGTTGTGAGATAATCACAGGAATAAGGCTAGGAGTATCCGAGGATAATCACAAAGTTG
>QAPF01000319.1:449-42551 GCA_004367935.1 Colletotrichum sidae | reverse complement strand
GGGGGGGTATTTCACACGGCTGGTCTATTTGCCATAATCTTTTCTCTTTGTGCGATGACCTCGACTGCTACGTGGTATCAGCCATTCAAGGAGGGGAAAATCAGAAGGCTGGGAGGCAATCAGCAATCAGCGCCTTCAGCTCCAGCTTCAGCTTCGGTTGGGGACATGCGCACGCGTATCGGCAGTCCAAGTAGATCCTGGGCAAGGGTCGTTGGACCGGTTTCGTGCGAACGACGGGACGCACGGGGAACCGGGACCGGGACCGGAATCGGAATCGGACCTGGGCTGGAAACAACGTGATGCGAGGGCCGCGCTAGTCCTGTTCTGGGCTGGTCGCCGCCGATCAATTACCGTCTGGCGGAGATGAACATCGTGAGTGTGGGTTTGGTGTTTTGTCTTTTCGTGAATTCTTCTCGGCCAGAGTCTTCTCCTACCGTTCATCTTGCTCTCGACGTCAATGGTCCGGATGATAGTTGAGGAGGGCCTGGTTCTTCAAGATTCTGAGCCGAAATGACCAGTCCACATGATTACGCTCAGTTGAGCAACAAATATGGTCGCTTGCACTTGATATCCTGGACAATCATGTACCGAAAAAATTATATGCATTAATGCTTCTCTGTCAAGCTCCTTCCAAGCGTAAATCCATTATCCATATGCTTCTCGGTCTCTCAAGTCCAGCAACTACCTCTAAGCTCCTACGGGCACATAGCGACAAATGCCCTCTCAGTCCACTTCTGTTCGCTCTCCCTTTCCATGGGGCTTTGATTGCACCTAAAAGTACGCTGGCGCGGCCGAGATCGCAGTTGTTTCAAGGCTAACTGTAATGTTTCTTTTTTTTCCTCGGCTTGGCTTGGCTTATACAAAATCGTTCGCCTTGCACTCGACGTAGACGTTGTTGTCCGATAGGCTCTTGTGAGGGCACTCTCGGCCCGGCTCGATTCTACATCCGGACTTGGTATCAGTGAACGCCAGGCGTCCTACTTTGAAGATATTAAAAACTAAAGGTTCCTACAGCTACCAGCTCTTTCATGTTGGGGCCATTCCTCTTCCATCCTGCGTCTATCGTCCATGACCAGACCGTACTTTTCGACCACCGTGCCGACAGCTCGTTTCGGCGACTTGTCGCTGGAGCAACTGTCCTGCACCACAGCCTTGCCGTAGTTAATCCAGGAAGTAACTTTTTGAGGACTTTATCTACACTTCAGTCGCAGATCGTCGGCTTGGATCCCTCCCTGGCTATCTTGTCCTGTGTTTCGATGGTTTGTGTTGCCGAGATTCGGAAGCGAATGAGTCAGAGGCTGATAATCCCGCCGGTTTCTGTGCCTGCCGAAATCTCGAGACAGCCGTTGGTCGACCGGTAGCGGCTTATCTCTCAAGTGTCTATTTTCCCGATTCGCTTGATGATGTGATGCAGAATGACCGGTGACGTGACTCTACGAACGCCGCCCCTATCAAAGGACATGAGACGCGCCGCCTTGAGGTATTTTGTGTAAGGAAAGCAATGAATGATGACAGTCAAAGCCACCTAGATAGAGAGAAGGAACGAGTCTAATAAACAACTCGAAAATGTAGCATCTGGCACTTTCAGTTTCTCCCATGAGCCCCTTTTTCACACTTGGCCAACCAAGCTATCTGCGAATGAGCGAGAATAATTATGCGATCCAGTATAGCTGAAAAGCTTTTATTATATCCTTGAGCTGAGATGAAACTGTTTGTCCTAATCCCGCTTAGAACGTGGGCCATTGAGCGGAGCGTAGGATGCTTCGGCGCATTCTAATGCTTCAATCCACCATTCTGGACACACAATTACGGAGTATAAGCCTCTCCTTCCTTCCCAAATAGACAGCCAAAAGGGCAAATAATATTTGAAGTTGGACAATTCTCCCGGGTAACACTCTCTTCCCAATGTTACCGGTTCTCGGTCACGCAGACGCCAACAAAGTGAAACTCCTCAATGTGGCTCCTTCGCCCAGCAGAAGGATACTGCAATGCAGATACATCAGGCAGTTGAAGATGGAGCAATCGGAGTTGTAATTGGACTCAACACACTTTTGATCATTGCAGTCGCGGATCAATATAGATAAAGTTAATTTGGATTTATTGTTGCTCCATGATGTGCAAACTGTGAATCTTCTTTTTGGAGTAGTTACGTGACTAACACGAAAGTACCGATAAACCAATTCTCTTTTGGTATATCACTACCTTATCAAACAACTGCAAAGCAAGTCCGGTCAAATGCTCATCAAGGCAACGATGTAGAACCTGAGCAGGTTTGAGGTTAGTTCAGGAGGCATCAAACTGTATAAGCTGCTTGGGTCGATGCTTGCCATATGATTTCGTCAGTCAGGCGTCGAACTGATCATCTCCACGTTACTGTTTGCAATGGTACATCAATCCCAGTCCTCCGAGACGTGTGCCCAAGTACGAATCCCAATGCAAGACCGATGTTAGGAGCATGCCAAGCCCGACTTTGATCAGCTTCAAGACGAGCAAATTCGTGCGGAATCCATGGAAAGGACCACCTGGGGAGAATTAAAATCTGATCCTAAAGTTACCGTTTGGTTGAACCATAATGCGAGTTGGATTCAAAGGATAGAAAGCCGGACCAGATGGCCAATGGAGCTGACATCTTTAAAAAAAAAGAGCAAGAGTCACCAGAAAAGAGGACTAATGTGTGAGAAATCATGGATGACTCGATTTTCTATGTACATGTACAGTATAGACAGAAGAATCCGTTCCTAGCAGCTCAGGTTACTGACTGGGGAGAGCCGACTTCCAGAAGACCGGCTCGTCAACACTGAGAGTGTGATACCCAGAGCGAGCCGCTTAGCACTGCGAGTCGGGTAGTTAGCACGCGGCGGATGATGAGTGTGGCGATGCCTCTGGTACTTACGCTCCAGTAGGGAAGGTCGGTCTTCCAGTAGTAGGCGCGGCAGCCGCCCTTGAAGTCGGTGAGGCACTAGATGGAAATGTTAGTGTGAGGCTCTTAGATGGCTGTGAAGAAGAAGAAGAGGGGGAGGGAAAACTTACGCCCCAGCCACCATCGCCGTATCCGCCCTGGCCGTTGTTCCACCAGGGAGTGGCTCCGTTGGTGCAAGGCTGGGTGACTTCGGCTCTGGCCTCGATGGCGGGAGCGCTGCCGGCGTCGGAGGCGGCGGGAGCAGCGGCGGCGAGGCCGGCGAGGAGGATGATGGACTTGAAGAACTGCATGGTTGCGGTTGGAAAGATTGTTGATAGTTGGTTGGTTTGTTGAGTGAGTGTGTTGAAGTGAATGTTGTATTGAATGATTGTGTGATGAGTGTGATGAGGAAAAAGAGAAACCTGTTGAGAAGGGGAGGAATGATGCCTCTTAAGTACTCGAAATTCGACCTGTTTTGTCGAGATGTTATTCTTAGCAAACGTTCATCGAGAGTCGAGCCATGATCGTCAGACAGAGCTCCCCTGCCGCCCGTGGACAGAGTCCAGCTGTGATCGTCAGCGTAAGCCCTACGCAGCAGAGTGTCCAGGCCGCGATCGCCGTACCAAGGCTTGGAGAGTCGCGATGCATTGATCACAGCCTCGTCATGCGCGTGTGGGAATAGATGAAAACCCCATCCCCTAATTTTACTCTAGAAAGTATGATCCCGTCCGAGGCTGACCGACTTTCTCTTTGCCATGTTTCTGGCAAAAGGGAAGCGGACGGATATGCGGCCGTCACGAACTGTCCGACGAGCGCCGGTTCATCCCAGCCAAGCCTTGCTGCGGTTTGCCGGCGGCCGCGATGGTTCATCCCAGCTGCGTGGGTTCGTCCTAACGAAGGCAGCTCGCCCCCCCCAAAGGAGGTTTCAAATCTGGGAAAACAATTGAGGTGCTGTGCCACGAGCAATCAAGGGCATATCCTGCAAACGGTTAGGGCGTCTTCTGAGAATGATTAAGGAGCACACCTACTCGTGCAGTTGGGCACCCGCGCCAAGCGGTTACCTCAGGTGAATATGGACTTCAGAGGCTGGGAACACGTCTCTTGGTGATTAATGACGAGAACAATATACACGTCAAGGTGCCGGGAGTGGGCAAGTTCTCTGCGGCTGTTATTGCGAGTCAATGCGAGGTCTAGGCACGGCAAACGCTGCCGTAGTCCACGTGTTTTATCGCAATTGCAACAAAGTTTGGTTTTTTTTTTTGCACACCATGGTACTCTGTGTGCTTCTTCATCAACACCCATTGGGCTAGTTGGTCAGTCACGTTTCTCGCTGTGATGTTCCGGATTCCTCGCTTCACCGACGACAGTGTTCAACAGACCTGCCGGCGATGAAGGCTAACCGCCCTTTTGCTCCAGACTTTCCCCAACGGACCTTGACTTTTGCTCCCCAATCCGTCCGTCCCAATGAGGGCGTTCTTCGGCGTGGTGGGCGGTCCCCTGGTGACACTCACCGCCGAGGACTGTCAAGTGTACTGGGGTAATGCCGGTCCAGATCGTGAGCTAGACCGCTGCCACAACGAGTTGAGCGAGGTAGTCGTACCCGGGGTGAAAGTCCGCTCGGAACATGGGAAAAGCCGGGATACCTTGGGATGCCCATCCCACCTGGGCAAACTCCGAAGCTCGGGTCCGGGAGTACACACCACTGTGTGCTGTCTACGATGTACGTCGACCGCGCGTCAGACGGCAAGGATACCCATCGCCGTCTTCTAACTCGGGGCCGGGGCTACCCCTTCAACCTTCTACTAGACGTTTTGATTGGGCGGCGCAGTAGTGGTTTGCGCGTCTGCAGGAACCCACTGCACGTGTACGCAGTCGATCAAACCAACACACAGGTGGCCCGGCCGCAGACGTCCCACCCGCGGCCGGCTTTTCGTGCCGATGATGTGTCGTCGGGGAGCTGTTGGTAAGCAGTATTAGAGTTTTGATAAGGATTGCTTATAGTGTTTAATTTACCACCCTTAGACGCAGCGCAGCACGAGACGCAAGGGTGATCCAGGACTTGAGCATCTCTTGGTGGCTGACGCCCAGCTTTGCGAGTAATTATGAGTTAAAGCACACGATGGTCATTTTCGCTTTCGGGTCCAACGCGGTGCCGTTGGTCGTGGTGGATGAAGAGAGACTCCTTTTGGCCGCCGACGATGGACCGAGAATAGATCGCAGTCTGTCGGCAACAGACCGCGATACAGGTATTGCGGACTTTGTTAGCGCCGACTCAAATATACGCATACATGCACAGAATGGCAACTCAGTACGGATACACTTCTCAAAGCAAGACATGGGTGTACTTGTACGTTACCGTGGCGGTTGGCCTACTCGGTCAAGTTTAGTAAGTGGGTTGGCTGTCTGACTAGTCAAACTATCTGCCCACGCTGTGGATGGGATGATGAAGTGTCGAGTCAGTATGGCGCCGCTTACACGTCTTTTGCTGGCATTGCCGGCGACGTAGCAGTCAGCCGTAAAGTGGCTTACTCGCTTGGCACCATATTCCGAGGCCATTCAAGACTACGACTTCTCCGTTAGCCACTCCCGAGCGAACCTTCTTCCCGGGTCGGAGATGGGAGTCTCTCCAAGTACGCACACCTGATACACACAAGATGACGACGCCCTACAGCGAAGCTAGATGCCTTTCAGGAAATAATCTCCTCCCGTACTCGTGAAAGCAGAAACACCAAACTCTATTTCCTGCCGCTGTCATGGCTGATCTGGTTCCAGTCTACCACAGCGGAAAGATTGCCCTCTTATCCTACAGCTCTCCGTTGCTACTTGCCCAAATGTACAAACGGCACCCCAACAATCAAACAAACCTGGAGCTCGACAAATTGAAATGTCCTTCTTCACTCTGTCCTATCTCACTCGAACGGACATGTGTAGTCTTGGAAGTGGCGTCGTGTCGGCCTCGCTTAACGGAGCGCACCTTCACCCCGAATCGTGAAAGCATATCGAGCTGATGCTCAAACGTCTTTCTCACCGACATCTCGGCGGCACCGGACATCTCGTACGCGGCCACCGCCAACGTCGTAAACTTCCTCATCGTTGCGTCTCTAGCAGTGTCGATCAGCCGTCTCAAGACGTACACACGTGAGGGTGGTACTCGTATATAAAGAGAAAACAAAAAGAGCCAGCTGATCCATCACGGTCTGCTGCCCCAAGGCTCCGAGTCCATGTGCCGCCCAAGTCTCCGAGCTCATGTCGGCCGTACCGTAGTGTCAAAATAGTATTGTTGGCGTGTATTAGGTCGTCGAGCATGCCGAGAGGTCCCCCTCTGTCTACCAATGTGTTGTCACGCCCACATCACGAACTTTCGTTTTCGGATACACAAAAGAGGTGACGGAAAACAAGGGGCTAAAGTTAATTCCGACTGACATCAAAGGTCTACATTAAATCACCCCGTAAACGCCAAGTGGCAGGGGATCGTCAATTCCATACATTGCGCCCGATGACCCTCTCCCGGCCAGCCGCGCGGGATGCTCATGAATACGTTGATCCAGGGCTCTTGGCCAGGAATGCGCGTCAGCTCGTAGTGGCGACGGGTCATTAAAGTAACTTTCACTGCATATATTGACATCTACTGTAAATCCGGTCTCGGTTTTCTTACGAGTTATGACTAATTGATTTGGACTACCATGCCGCTGAGCTCGTCTGCTTCTCTCCGGCAGCAGTACTTGCGAGCGGGCTAGACAGTTCTTCATACAAAAGTGTGCACTCTACCCGTCGCATATCGAGTCAGCAAGCTAGATGTCTAAGCCAAGATATCACTCGTGCTGCTGTTGCACCTTCTGTCAGCATTAATTCACGCCCGAAGTTTGGTCGTCTTTCTCCACGTCTATGGTATCTACCCAAATCCAAAGACTCGTCAAGCTGACGACGCTCCTTTCTAGCCCAAACGCCTTGCTCTGAGATATAATGCTGCCCAAATCGATCAAAACAGACCTTCAAGTCGTCACGGAGCTCACGCAGACAGTCCCATCCTCTTAACTGCCGTCGGCGCTCCCGATTCTATCACCAGATCACAACCACGGGACAGCCACGTATTGAACGCATCCACTGTCTCGTCCCCGGGAAACTCATCCCACACCTTGACATCCGTGTCCGCGTACCGCGACCAGGTGCCGTGGAGGCCGCCTGCCGTCGACCAGCTGCCAATCTTCCTCCGCACGCTGCAGTAGTAGAAATAGAGCACCCGGCAAAGTTCGTGAACCCTCGCCTGACACGCTGCCCGCTCCTCGTCAGTGTCGCTGAGTATGACCATCCACCATGAGTACCGCCATCGTAGCGTGAAGAGAATACTGCCGAGGTCCTTCAGAAGGGCAACGAGCTCGCCATCCTGAGGGTTGTCCGAGTGGTGATGCAAGATCCGCTGCAGGTGAGAATACCCTTTGACCTCCACCTTTCGGCACATGATGCGCGAAAGCTGCGCTGCCAGGAGGATCTCGTCCTCGTCCATGGGGTTTTCCGGGTCCATGAAGAAATCCTGAGGAGTGACAATGTTATTTTTAGGAATTCTGGAGAACCTCGCGCGGCTGGGCGTTCTGCACATGATGCAGAGGAGGGTCAGGGGCTCGTTGGGGACTGTTAGGTCTGTCATGCATGACTCCCAGTTCCCGCCCTTCGAACTTATGCGGATGAGATCTTTATCAATAAACTGAGGTCCTGGCGTGCCGCTGATGTGTTTGCGCAGAGTGGTGAGGAAATCGCAGCATTTACCGAGATCCAATGTATAGAGTGGTTCGTTATCGCAGTGAACTTTGTAATTAAAGGTATGCTTGACTCGGTTCAACGTGGTTATCAGACCGTCGAGTGGGAAGCCACTGGGTAGCTCCTTGCGTATGCGCATTGTCTCGTCTAGCTTTAAATGGTTGATAGCTTGCTGAGATAAATAGTTGCACGTGCCGGCCATGACAATGTCCTCAAAGTGGGCTTTTACACATGGGCCAGGCCACTTGTGTGAAGACCCATGCATCTCGCACTGGAAACATGACCCGTCCGGCGAGGAATCGTTCTTTTTGCAGGCCTGCTTTTGATGCTTGCACCGGATACAGACGGCTTTCGTATTGCGCGTCTGTTTTGCCCGAGCCCGCACTTCTTTGTCCAAGGGGCGTCTGCGTTTCCCGCGGGATGTCCCAATTTGGCCTGTCGGGCTCACGCTCATAGACGACCCGTACACCGATGGTGCCATTTGGGGATCAGTGACGACGGTGATTGGAGAGGCCTGCATCGGCTTCTGAGAGTCCTGCCGTGAGTGTTGGCGGCCCAAAGAAGGCTCGCGATGAAGGCTGGCATGTGTCGGCATCCGGCCAAGGCCTCTGGTATGGTTGCGCAGTGCCGACGAAGAACTCTGTAAAGTCGAATCAGACAGTCGGCGAACTCTGCTGCGATTTGGGACTGCTAAGCGGTTCTCGGTTCTAGCTGTGCCGACAATCGTTGCCGTCTCGGGTTGTAAATTTGTCTGTATCTCGGTGCTCGCCGAGGTAAATTGGGTAGCGGGAAGGCGTTCTGCAACGTTCATGGCTAAAGTCGCGGAGGCTGGGGTTTGAGTATTGCGGCATTGATTTCCTGCTGTATTCGATCCATCTGGGGGATAGACGACAAACCTTGGGTGTGGCTGATTCCATCTCCGTGAGAATAGCTCCTGTTGGGGAAATTCATCATAAGATCTAGAAAAGGGGTTGAACGTCTGAAGTTTCTGGTCCAGATTCCAGTTCCCAAGGCCCTGGAAGCCAGGAGACGTGTTGCTGCCGTAGGGATACAGCGGGAAGTCGGTGGAAACGCTGAGAGCGGTGGGGGGCACACTTCTAGGCGCCGAGCGATGGCTCTGGCCTGTGACTGTGAATCCATGAACAACATTGGAGGCCACTGCAGCAGCGACATGGGAAGACGGCCTACCACCGGCTCCCTGAAAGCTACAAAAGGAAAGTCCAGGGACTACAGGGCTGTTTTCGGCAGAGGGGTCTCTCGACAGCATGTGGTCGGAGAAGCTTGTGGCGGCGGGACTAGGGATGTTGAAGCCATCCCCAACACTAAGACAGTCTTCGCTAAAGACGGCAGATGACGCTTCGTCCTCGATGGCGCTGGAGCTTGCCTGGCTGGAAGTGTGGGAGATGGATTGGGCAGCTACACCACGACGGTCGAAGTCGCGGCGGAGGTCGTCGACCGATGACCCGGTAATGCCCAGGACAGCATCGCGCCCGGCACGTGATCTGCTGTTGTAAGTCTCGAGCGGCCGCCTAGGGTCGGTAGCCTGCGTGTCCGAGATCAGGAGAGGGTCGTCGATGAAAAACCTATCTTATTAGCATTTTGATAAGCTTGATAAGGGGATAAGTTAGGGTTTGGCTTACTGGATGATCTGGTGAGAGTCTCTCTCAGCGCCGGGGTTAAGAAAGTCGAAGGACGTGTCGGCGTCTGGACGGCACGGCTGATCAAGACGCGTTTCTTGAACATGCGGTCCAGGCTCGGGGAGATTCCATGGAGATGTCATGCTGTTGGGGAGGCCTCGAAGTGCCGTGCCCGTATACGAGTGGAATTTGGATGTGGTGGTGATGGTGCTACAGCGATGGTGTGAAGATCAAGAAGCCACTGGGAAGAGGGGCTGTGTTTGTATATTTTCTTCGAGGGGCGGCAAGAAAACACGCCGGGCGACGGGTCAAGAAATGGGACGCCTGTCATCTTATGTTTGTTGCCTGACTGCAGCCTTGTGTAGCTTGTTGAACGTGTCCAGGTTCGAGGAGGAATGGAGGCACATGTGTAGTCGAGGACGAGACTGGATGACGGTTGCCGACGAGAGAAGGAGTGGGGTGGTCGCCTGTCCGCCTGCCAATGTAGGGGACTTTGCGCCAGGGGGTGTTCCAGCCTGAGCGAAACCAACCAGCAGGGGGAGAAGTTGCACTTTTTCGGTGTCGAGTCCACTGAAGTCGGCGCTGATGTTGGAGAAAACGCTCCGACACAGGGCTGCCTCGGTCGCGACCTGACCTAAACGTTGGGTGCGAAAGGTGCCCAGGTAGGTATCTCACACACCTGGGTAGGTACCTTCCCAAGGTGCCGTAGAAAGGTTCCTGCCTTCCTTCCTGGACCATTTGCACCATTTGCTGTTTCCTTTGCAAGAGGCAAGCGCGGTCCTTTTCTTCGTTCCTGCAACCACAAGATATCGACACGACGACCTGACGACTTGACGACAAATGCATTTCTTGTAATCTAGCACCAGCGACCGCGGAGGGCTTGCAGAGTGAAGCCAGTCCAAGTCGGTCAGTCAGTCAGTCAGTCAGACGCACCGAGACAGGGCGAACCAAATTGTGGACCAGGGACGCAAAGGAGCGCCGCCAGAGCTGCTGCTGGGCAAACCGCAAGGCGCACCGCCGAATTCTTCCTCCCCCGACTGCTCTTGTCCGGCAACTGAGGCATTATTCACCTTGGGTTCCTTGCTAGGTCTACATTTTGCTCAAGCGACTCGGCATCTAAGTTTCCATGCGGAGCCCAATGGCTTCGTGCTATTCGAAGACGCCGTAATCGGCACGCTTTTCTAACTAGTTTGAACGACGACAAGCTGATGATTCACACTTTCTCCACAGAAAAGCTTCAAACCGCTGCTCGTGTCATCACCAAAGGCACACTCACCTGCACAAACAGCCTTCTCTTGCTGTTTCAGTGACCGAGTAGTCGAATCCTGATCGCCCAGCTACGGTCTAATCAAGTTCGACCTGACAGCCACCTAGCCCACATTAGGGCAGCATCCACACCATCTTCCGTCCTCAATCGTCATCCGCCAGCCTGGTCTTGGCCGCGGTTGCCTTCTTTTCCTGCCGCCTTCATTGCTCGAGTCTGAGTCTGCAAAACGTCCAACACCGTCGAGTCTGGGACAGCACATTGAACTCGGGTACCCGACCGTGGCCACCAGCCCAACCTCGGCACCTTCCACCAGGACATCGCCGACTTGCGAAGATGCGCCTCTTGGTAACACTCCCACTTACATAACCACCGCGTCCCCATCAACCCTCAGCTCGAATCAACGACACTGACGCCGCCCCAGGTTGTCAACGACGATGGGCCCCCGTCGTCCGTCTCGCCCTATTTTGCACCATTCATCGCCGCTCTCAATCGTGCTGGCCACTCGACCGTCGTCGTCATCCCAGACCGTCCGCTCTCGTGGATTGGCAAGGCACACGCCGTGGGCAAGACTCTGACCGCCACAAGCAAGTGCCCTGCCTCTTTCACTGACGAGCCCTGCAATGTCCCCGGCTGCGACGACAAGGAGGACCGTCTGCACCGCTGGCTGGTCGTCGACGGCCTGCCTGCGAGCTGCACCCAGATTGGTTTGTTCCACACCGGCTTCTCCCCAGACGAGTTTGACCTCGTCATCTCCGGTCCCAACCACGGCCGCAACGCGAGCACAATCTACTCTCTCAGCAGCGGCACCGTGGGCGGAGCAATGGAGGCTGCGCAGTGCGGAAGACGCGCCGTTGCTGTGAGCTTTGGGAGCAAGGAGGTCCAGCCTGATGAAGTCATCCGAGGCGCATGCGCACGCGCTGTCGGTATCATCGATGACTTGGCCCAGCACTGGCACCCCGAAGTCGAGGTGTACACGGTCAACATTCCCATGGTGGCCGACATCGCTGACCGCCCGGTGAGGTTCACCACCACCGCCCATGGTCGGTGGGTCACCGGCGGCTTGTTCAGCCCTGTGCCTGCCGACCCCGAAAAGTCGGCTTTGTCACGGACGTTTCAGTTCAAGTGGGCGCCGCGGCTGGCAGATATCAAGAAGCAAGCTGAAGAGAGCCCCGAGGGCGAGGACTTGTGGGCATCAGTCAACGGCGTCATCAGCATCGCGCCCTTGAGGGCGAGCTTCACTGCCGTTGACATTCAGAAGTGAGCCTTCGCAACAATAAGCTAATCATATGTACCCAGCCTAGGATGTCATCTCCTCATTTGCATTATAGACGGATAATATAGAGGTAGAAAGGATTCCCACTGGTCTCAGATGGACACGCACCCTCCCGTGCTGTCTTCGATGAAGATTCCGCCATAAACCTGTCCTTCATCCAAGTTGCTAGCCTGATATCCAGAATTCACAACGTCGCTCGTTCCTGTCGGCTTCTTCAGGATGCCAATTTGATACTGCCCTCCGCCGGCGAGGTCAGCCGATATGCCATCTCCCTGCTTCGTCAGCGGCGCACCACCCCCGGAATACCACACTTGGATCGTACTGGCCATATCAGTTACCGCATCCGTTCGCAAGACACAAGGACCTACTTTTGATCAAAGTCCAGCATCAGCGCAAAATTCTGCCATGACCCGTCATCCACCAACGGCGTCGACCACATCAGCTGGTTATTCCTATCCAACAGCTTCCACGTTTTCTCCGGCAGCCCCTCCTGCCCGATGATGGTTCCCGTCTGGAAGTTGAACTGATTGGCATCGTAGGCCGCCGTTTCATGCCATACGTTCTACGCCGCCGTCAGCAGTTTTCCATCATGGACTACGTTTTAGGCGAACGGACGAGGTATTCGTGCGTCAGGTTCAAAGGCCGCTCAACGTCTTGCGCAACGCTAAAATGCAACGTCACTACCCCCTTCGCCGCGGGACTCCCCGTGTTTGTGTCGGCCAGGAACTGGAGCCCTGCGCGGCGGAAACCGCGTTGGTTCATGAAGATGCTATCGTCGGAGACTGTGACTTCTACGGCGCGCGTGGAGGGCAGTGTGTCGAAGCGGGATGGAGGGGTGGGCGGGAAGAGGAGGATCTCGGACCAGAAGAGAGAGGCGCCTTTGACGTAGGAGGGGTTGTAGGGATTCCAGGTGGTGGAGGAGTCAAAGTCGGTGGGGATTGCTGTGGAGGGGACGCGGCCGTCGAAGATTAGGGGGCATTGGATCGAAGGGGCGCTGCACCGGAGTGAGGCTGCGAGGGTGAGTGATAGGAATAGGATGGAGAGGAGGAAGAGGCGCATTTTGACGTGTGTGCTTGTTGTTTAGGGGTTTCGAGTTGAGATTGGGAAGAGGGGTTGGTGAGAGCGGGAAGGTGGTTGATGCATGTTGAAGTAGACGATGGATGGCTCGGAAGTGTATCATTTGATATCGGATTGGTAGGCGGTCGTCTGGCTCCGAAATGTCCCAATAACAGGACAGATGTCCTGGCAGGTGCTGACCTCAAATTAAGCATTCATCTAAAATCCCCAGATCTGCGTTTGTGGTGGGATTGACATGGATTGCAACCGGGGTAAGGGGTTGCACCCGGCTCGCGTTCCCGAGTGGCCCGGGTAAAGGTTGACGTGGAATACATCCCGAGAGACGCAACGCCTGTGCCCTTTTCGAATGATCACGCTGATGGCCGGTTGCAAAGCTTGACTTGGTTGATCTCGGACGTCAACGGCGGAAGCGCGTTACTCCGGAGACTGTGGGGAAAGACAATGGACCACGGCGACATTCGGTAGGGACATGGGCGGTGCAATTGACGTGGCGGCTTGCTCGAACAGGGATCGGTTTCCCTTGAGTTGACAACAGTCATGTCTACGGTGTCCGGGGACAACTTTGAGCAAGCAGAGACACCGGACCTAAGAATAATTGTGCTGTGCAACTGATGAGGAGTGGATGAGTCGAGATGTGGCTTGGAGGCTCGTGAATCAACGGACCTTTGCTCCAAGATTGAGTGAAGAGAGGATGGGCAACCGCAGAGGCATGGATAGGTCGGAGGAGCTCAGTCTATACAGCTACACATGTTCATCAGATCGTGTTCCTCCGGGAGACTCTGCAATTAGCCTGGGTGCCGGACATACTACAGTTGTTGATGAAGGAGACTCGGACGCAGAAAACAGCTGGTAACAAGTAATCAATCTGACATGCTTGGAAGTGTATCATTCTGACGTTAATAACCCAGGAGTAACCTAGAGAGCTCGTTGCCAACTTAGCCCAATCTCCTCATATGTGTCCAAGATGACTGAGAAGCAAGTCGGTAGATGAGGGCGCAGTCCGCCGAGGGGTAAGAGTGTAATTACGCGCTGGCATGTGCCATTGTCAGCGCCAAGATGGCGGACGGCAACGGCGACGCAGCCGCCATTCGGTTCGGTCGCGTGTCTCTGGTGAGTGCATATACGAAATACGGACCGGCGGTGGAGCCAATCGAATGAACGGGATTGCGCCGGGTGGGGCCGTGTGTATTGGTGAATTGCCCCGGAGGCGGTGCCGGCTGACCGGGCTGGTGCTGGGCTCGGTGACTGCTGAGGAAAAGACGAGGCTTTTTCCAGCACAGCATGATGCCCAAGAATGAGCACGTAATGATGTGTATAAATACGGAGGTGCTTTCACCAATTTGTTGGCAGTCAGTCACAAGTTGATAGTCATCCATCGTCGAAAGCCCACCACATTGACGCCGAAATTAGGAAGCATCAGCATGAACAGCATTGGGAGAAGAAGCGACGCAAGGGTTGAAGACGTAGCTCACGTCCCGCCCGAGCTGTCCGACCTGCACTGCTTCACGGAGACGGGAGGAGTCATCACAACAAGTAATTACGTCGTCGCCCAACTCACACACCCTCCCTTTTTCACACCTCCACTCACACACAACGTGCTAGCAATGTTCGACATCCCGGGGTACCGCGTCCTGCGCACGCTCGGGGCCGTGTACGGGCTCTCGGTGCGGTCGCGCAACATCGCGGCGAGCCTGGGCATGGTGATCAAGTCCTTTGCGGGCGGCGAGCTGCGCTGGTTCACGACGATGCTGTACGACTGCCGAAACGACGCCCTCGGCCGTGTCGTGGCGGAGTGCAAGCAGCGGGGCGGGAACGCCATCATCTGCCTGCGGTTCGACGCGTCGGACCTGGGCGGTTTCGCGCAGACTTGCGCGTACGGGACGGCGTGCGTCGTGGAGAAGATTCAGGAGGACGAGGCCGTCGCACCGCAGCTGGGTGGACAGTGAGGAGTGAGGAGGGAGAAGTGGTTTGGGTGAGGTTGTGGTGTAGGACTGGGCGGTTGCGATGGCTTCACTCGGTGTGACTTCGAGGGGTCGGAAGACCAGGCCCCTTGGATACTTTCATCCAGGCGATTTGAGATCAAGCAAATGCTACAGAGACGGCCGTATTAATTGCAAACGAAGGGGAAATGGCCTTCCTCGAAAGCGTTTACATGCATCATGTATGGTACTTCTCAGGGGAAAAAGAGTGGTCGATGATAAGAGCACAGGTGCTGGTATTGGGTCACTTGGGGTCACTGCTTGTACCCCGTAAACAGCAGGTGCCTTGTTCCTTGAGTCCTTATCTGCCTTATATAAGCACCCTGGAAGGCGGGGCGAAAAGGTCCATCAGAAGAGGCGATTGGTGGCTCGCAGCGACCCGGCACTCTGGCGAGGATGCCCGGGGAAGGTGGAGAGAGAGAATGTAGTTGAAACAAGCCAAGCACTGTTGACGGTACCTAGAAAATGCATTTGCGGTACCTCAATTTCCCATACTAGATGGCGCAAAAATGGTTGTAAGCTATGAGTAGCCAAGTACTCGACAAAAGGTACAGTGTGATGCACAGCTACTTACTCCGTATTACCTCAGTAGGTCGACGGGGTCCTGCAGGTGTAATACGGAACGAGGCCAACTAAGCCAATCCCCCAGCCCGCTGACGAACACCATAGCTGCAAGTCCTGTTCCCCAATCGTTCCTCGGCAGCTCGATTTCCACCACGATTCACGACTCACGATACCATATACCACATACTACACCCTTTTGAACCTTCGACTTCCCTTTCCCTTCTTTCCCCCTCGAGACCCTCGCTGCGTCCGAGCTTCAACCCATGGGCCATCTTCGTGCCTCACGATTTCCTAAAGAGGCCTGAAGCCGCCTCGAGACAGCATGCCGTTTCACGTCACGACCGAATCCAAGTAGTTTCGATCCCATCTTTGATCCTCCGTACGGCCCTTTTCCTCCAGGCGCTTGCGATAGCAGATCTTCCGCGAGATATCGTTCGCAATGTCCGCCGCTCCGGTTGCATCACGTCAACCCATGACCGCCGAGGACTCCAGGATGTCCCACGAATCGTCCATCTCGAGCGTGTCCACCACGAGCCTCGTCTTCGACCGCCTGCACGAACAGAATGAAAAGTCGGCAGCCGCATACCCGTCGTCTGCTTCCCAGAGACGTCGCACGCCGTCCACCTCCCGCGGCGCCTATGCCGACAACCCCGACGACGACGATGACTTCAAAGAGTCCGATACCAACGACCTCGAGACCGGGCCGTTCCTGGCTCCAACCGGCGTGACCCGCCGTGTGGGTATGGATCGCAGCCTGAAAAAGGGACTGGTGATACTTGGCGCTGCTTTCCTCCTCTCTTGGGGCGCCGCCCTGTTCGTCTTCTTGTCGAATAAGTCGTACAGGCACAGCAGCCAGGCAGATCACAACCCTGACGCCACCTCGCGCGGCTCCGGAAAGCCAGTCACTCTGAACCAGGTCATGACCGGCTTCTGGCAGCCGGATTCGCAGTCCATTAGCTGGATCGACGGCCCCAACGGAGAGGACGGGCTGCTCCTTGAGCAGAATGCTCGTGGCAAGGACTACCTCGTAGTGGAGGACGTGAGGTCGAGCAACAAGGAGGCCCGCCAGGTCTCGGCCGATGTCGTGCAGAGCCGCACGCTCATCAAGAATCCGTGGATAACATACGATGGAAAGCAGATATCGCCTCTCGAGCCGCGTCCGAGCAAGGACATGAAGAAGGTGCTTGTCGGCACCGACCGCCAACACAACTGGCGCCACTCCTTCACTGCGCGCTACTGGATTCTCGACGTCGAGTCCCAGACAGCCGAACCGCTGGACCCTGAGAACCCCGAGGCCCGAGTGCAGCTTGCGACATGGAGCCCGCAAAGCAACGCGGTAGTCTTCACCAGGGATAACAATCTCTACCTGCGGAAGCTGGATGAAAAGAAGGTCATACAAATCACCAAAGACGGCGGGCCCGAATATTTCTACGGTATCCCCGATTGGGTCTACGAGGAGGAAGTCTTTGCTGGCAACAGCGCCACCTGGTACTCCCAGGATGGCAAGTACATTGCCTTCTTGCGGACAAACGAGACGGGCGTCCCAGAGTACCCTCTTCAGTACTTCATGTCGAGGCCCAGCGGCAAGGAGAAGCCGGCCGGGGAAGAGACATATCCTGACGAGAAGCGGATTAAGTATCCTCGCGCGGGCAGCCACAACCCCGTCGTGGACCTGTTGTTCTATGATGTCGAGCGTGGCGACGTGTTCTCTGTCGATATCTCTGACGGCTTCGCCGACGACGACAGGCTCATCAACATGGTGCTCTGGGCCAACAGCAAGGTTCTGATCAAGGAGACCAACCGCGTCAGCGACATCATGCGCGTCGTGCTGGTCGACGTCGTTGCCCGTACTGGCAAGACTGTCAACACCATTGACGTTGGCAAGATTGACGGCGGCTGGTTCGAGATCTCCCACGCAACCCAGTTCATCCCCGCTGACCCTGCCAACGGTCGACCCGACGATGGCTACGTCGATACCGTCATTCACGACAATGGTGACCACATTGCCTACTTCTCGCCAATGGACAACCCCGAGCCTGTCTACCTCACATCTGGTAACTGGGAAGTTGTCGACGGCCCATCGGCTATTGACCTGAAGAACAACCTGGTTTACTTTGTCTCTACCAAGGAGTCTTCCATCCAGCGCCACGTCTATAGCGTCCACCTCAACGGCACCGACCTGAAGCCATTCACCGACACGTCGTTTGAGAGCTACTACAGCATCTCCTTCTCCAGCGGCGCCGGCTACAGTCTGCTTTCTTACCTCGGCCCCAAGATCCCCTGGCAAAAGGTCATCAGCACTCCCGGCAACCCGACGCCGTACGAACACGTGACGGAGAACAACACGGAACTCGCCGAGAACGCAAAGAAGTACGAGCTCCCCATCCTCAAGTACGGCACCATCAAAGTCGACGACGTCGACCTCAACTACGTCGAACGCCTGCCTCCCCACTTCAACGCCAAGAAGAAGTACCCCGTCCTCTTCCAGCAGTACTCGGGCCCGGGTTCCCAATCCGTGAGCAAAAAGTTCACCGTCGACTTCCAGTCCTACATTGCCTCCGCACTCGGCTACATCGTCGTGACGGTCGACGGCCGCGGCACGGGCTTCATCGGCCGCAAGAACCGCGTCCTCGTCCGCGAGAAGCTCGGCCACTACGAGGCCCTCGACCAGATCGCCGCCGCCCAGAACTGGGCCGCGCGCAAGTACGTCGACGCCTCGCGCATCGCCATCTGGGGCTGGAGCTACGGCGGCTTCAACGCCCTCAAGACGCTCGAGACGGACGCCGGCCGCACCTTTAGCTACGGCATGGCCGTCGCCCCCGTCACCGACTGGCGCTTCTACGACTCAATCTACACGGAGCGCTACATGCGCACCCCGCAGCTCAACCCCGGCGGCTACGACCAGACGGCCATCTCCAACGTCTCGGCCCTCGCCGGGAACGTCAGGTGGCTGATGATGCACGGCGTCGCCGACGACAACGTTCACTACCAGAGTACCCTCACCCTCCTCGACAAGCTCAACCTCGAGGGCATCGAGAATTACGACGTGCACGTCTTCCCCGACAGCGATCACGGCATCTACTTTCACAACGCCAACAGAGTTGTTTATGATAGTCAGTTCCCACCAAATCCCTCTCTCGGTCTGTTGCGGTAGAGTAGTGTATACTAACTGAAAGGGCGCAGAGCTCAGCAACTGGCTCATCAACGCCTTCAACGGCGAGTGGCTCAAAATCACCGATGCGAAGCCTGTCGTGGATGCCAAGAAGGAGCGCAGGGAAACCATGGACGCTGTAAAATCTACTTGATCAATTTTTACTTTGGAGTTTAGCAGGAGCTGTCACGATTTCATAGAGTCTGCGCATAAGAAGCCAATAATTACAACATCATTTTGAGCAACTGCTTCTCTCACGTTTCAGGCCGCGGGGCAAACACATCACGCTACGCGCCGTGATCCGTGAATGGTCATGAGAAATCAACCTAGATAAACTATCATACAGCTGTTTCGGGCACGCAAGCTCAAGACGACTCGCGGAATGCGCCCTGAAATCAATAGTTGCGGGTCTAGGTCTTTTGTGTGCGCAAACACCGAGATTCGCACCTCCAATGATTCCCTCGCATAACAAGTCGTCAGTCTGCCGCATAAAGAAGCTCGTCCCGTCCAGGGCGCAGAGAGATACGATTACAGGGAGCCTTCGGATAACATAACGCCTTCGTCCGCGCTCGTAGAAATTTTGGCCCAAGGAGGCTGAGCTCCCGAAGCCACACGCCTCATGCTATATACAGGCACGAACTGGGGCCTGAAACATATAGGCACTTGATGATGTCGGGGCACATGTGTCCAAGCATACGTCGGCACCATCATCTAGAAACCAAACCCAGTCGGCTGGGGCGCAAAACCGTTTGTTTGGCCATAGGGAGCGGGAGAGCCGCCGCCCATGCCGCCGGGACCGGCAGTGATCATCAGCCGGTTGCCGCCGAGAATTGGGGTGTTGGTATCGTCCTTTTCTTGCTCCTTCTCCTTGCTCTTGCGGGCCTCGTTGTCTGCCTTGAGGGCGGCCAGCTCCTTCGTTTGCTGGCACAGCATGTTGATCATGTAAGGCATGGTGAAATCGTTGAGGCCATTGCGCCACGACATCTCCAGGACCAGGTCTGGGCGGATGAGGTCGTAACAGGAGTAGAGCATGCCAACATAGCACTCGCGGCTGCCAACGTCGACGAACTATTTGGAATGTCAGTGTTGCTGCAGTGGATCGAAAGGAGCGATACTTACGTAGCGAAGCAGGTCTTCCACAACCTCGGTCTTGCCGGAAATGGCGGCCGTCTCGATGGCGTCCTTGAACAGCTTGTCCTGCTTGGAGAGAGCAATAGACTTCTCCCAGCGCTTGTTCTTGCGGTAAATGTTGGCGGCAATCTGGCGGAAGAAGATCAGGTCGTGCTTCTCCAAACGGGCGGCAAGCTCGACAGGGTCGTAGTTGTCGTAGTTCTCGACGGAGTCACGCAGCGTTTTGTGGTCTTCCTCTTCGATCAACAAGTCGTTGATGGCGTTGTTGACAGTGCGCTTGTTCTGACTCTGCACGTTGACGAGGAAGGGCTTGATCAAAGGCAGGTTGTCGCTCTTCTCAAACATCTTTACGACACGGTTGACGTCAATGCGTGCGGTGAGGGCCTGGAGGAGGTCGGTGAGCAGAGATGGGTGCTGCTCGAGGTAGAAGTTGATGGCGCGGTAGTAGATCTCCAGGTTGGCAACCTTTACAACGATTTCCTTGAACTGCTGGTGCTCCCAAGAGTTCTCGGGGCGCTCAATGACAGCCAGTGCAGCGTTGTCAAACTCATCGTAGTGGTAGTAGCAGAAGACCAGCTCGGGCCAGAGGTTGGCCTCCTCGCACGCACGGATGATCTTGGGCAAGTTCATTCTGCTCCAGAAGAGCTTGAGGTGCTCCATCAGACGCTCGGGACGGTACTTGGACAGAGCGATGCCGAGCTCAGTGAACATGCCCATGTGGGCGCGCTCAAGACCCAAGCCCTGCTCCAAGAGACTGATAAGCTCGTCGAAGTAGCCGTTGCGCTCGTACTGCTTGACGAGGGTTTGAAGCTGCTCGGCATCAACAATGAGGTTGAGACCGCAGATCTGGGCAAGGCGAAATTCCTTCTTCTCAACGCATGCCTCGTGGACCTGCCTCCAGACCTTGATGTTGTTGGCCTTGCGGGCGCACTCGACGGCAGCCTGGTACTCCTCGAGGTGGACAAGGGTGGTGGCAAGCTTGGCCCAGTTGGAAATGCTGGTGTAGAAGATCTTGGCAGCCTGGTAGAAACCCTCCTCGTACGCTTTGTCACCAGACTCCTCAACGTTGGCAACATTCGTACCACGCAGGAAGTCCTCCAGCTCGCCGAGTTCGTCCAGACGAGCAAAACAGAAGGCGAGCGCGGTATCGATTGCCGGCTCGCGCAGGGTCTTCCTTGCCATGCGCAGGTACTTGACGAGGTCCTCGTTCTTGCCAGCGCGAACCGCAGTCTCGATAACCTCCTCGTAATTCTTGGGGTCGTCGGCCTTGATGTACGACTCAATGGAGTCGCTCACGCGGAGACCATCAAGCTGGGCCTTGGCAACCTTGCTCCAGACCTCGGGCAGGTCAACCTCTTCAGCGTAAGCCTGGGCGCGGTCAATGCTAACGACGTGCTCAACGAGGACGTTGACGGCGGCGGTCTTGTCACCAGTCTTCTTAAAGATCTCGAAAGCTTCCTCGTGAAGGCCGACGTCGATACAGGCGGAGGCAATATCGTCTGCGCTGAAGCTGTCAAGACGGTGGATGTAGTCCATAACCTTGGCCTTGTCGGCCTTGGCAGCAGTGAAGAGCAGCAGGTTCTGCAAGTTGGCGTTGTCGCTGAAAGGCGACGGCTCCAGGACGATCTTCTCAAGGAGCTCGATGAGTTCCAGAGGAAGGTCGCAAGCCAAGAAAGCAGCAACAGCCTCGGAGACCTTGGACGGATCCGTGGACTCGGGAACGGCGGTGGCCGTCACCTGGTCAATAACAGAGCGACGGTGGATGTTGTTCTCGCTCAAAACAAATGTCCAAAGCTCACGATCGGCGCGCTCAAGCAAGTAGCGGGCCTGGTTGCGATACATGCCGTTCTCATTGGTGATGTTGACGAGCTCGAGGTCGTTCTGACCCTTGGAGTAGGCTAGAAAAGCCAGGTTGGGGTCGCGCTTCTCGCAGTATTTACCGACGGTGAGAGTGTCATACTGGTCGTTCTCCTTGAGGAACTTCTCAGGGTTGTTGTTGGAGTCAATGTAGATCTTTGCGAGAGCGTTATACACAGCCTGCTGCTGGTTGCCAGCAGCCAAGGTGGCCTCGAGGAAGGGCAGGAGAAGCTTGAGACGGTTCCTGCTCTCAACCTCGGCGACAAGCTCGTCAATGGGGATCGAAGCCGGGTTCACGGTGGACAACAGGTTCTTGATGATGCTTTCGTCGCAGTCGACGTCAAGCAGACCACCGATGACGGCGGGCGTGCGGCTAGGGTTGACGCGCTGCACGTACGTCTCGATAGACTGGAACTGTTGCTGCTGGTACAGGTAGAGCACCAAGTCGTGGACAAAATTGAAGCGGTCGCAGACAATGATCAAGGGGAGCTGCTCCTGAAGTCTGGCCTCCTTGAGGAAGTTCTTCACCTTCTCGGCGTTGTAGTAGTTGCTATCTCTGCAAATGCGCTCGACCTCGTTGAACTGGCCCATCCTGGTGGCAGACTCAATGTACTTGAAGTGAACATCAGGGTCCTCGGACAAGTTCACGATGCTGCCCAGGTAGTAGAAGAGACCCTCGTGTGTCTTGTGCTTCTCAAACAGATCGATAAGACGAACGGGACCGAGGAGGTCAGAGTACTTGGTGGCGACTTGAACCACAGCCTGCAGGTTCTGGCGGATGTTGTGCTTGATCATGGCGTCGAGGCAGTCGAGAGACTGCTCAACAGACAGCTTACCAAAGAAGCCGGTCAACCAGTCGATGTTGAAGTTGGGCGTGCCGCAAATGTTCACCACGACGCGCTTGACAGCCGCGGGGTCCTCGTAGAGCTCCAGGGCCTTCTGGGCCAAACCGGCCTGCTCGCAGAGGGTCGCGATCCTAGTCTTGTCGAAGTGAGAGAACATGTCGTTTCCGAGAATGGCGTCGGCGACCTGAGGAGCGTTCATCAGGTTCATCTCCAAGAGACGGGTCTGGAGGTGGCCCTGTTCAGGTCTGTTGTCCTTGAGGGCGTCGAGAAGGAAGGCAGTAGCCTGTTGAATCATGTTCTGGGACTGGAAGATGTCGACGACTCTCTCAATGTCGACGAGGGAACCGCCCTCATGGTTAGCCAGTGCCGTGGCGAATTCAGCTCCCTTCTCGGGGTTAACGCGCACAATGTGCTGGAGGAGCTGGACATAGTCGGGCTGGTAGCCGACCTGTGCAGAGTACGGCAGGATCTTCTCAAACTGGCCGGTTTCGGCAAAACCGGCAACGACCTTGTGTGGAACATTGGCCTTGAGGTACATGGTGAGGGCCATGTTCAGATCATGAGGACGGACGAGGTCACCCAATCTCTCGGAGGCGGTGAGCTTGCCCTCCTTCTGCCACTTCTCGAGCAAGTTCAGACGGTTCTGAGCAAGGACGGGCTGGGCAAGCTCGATGGACTCATGCTCGTTCAATACACCCTTGTCAAGAAGGAGGCCAAAGTACTGCAAGACAAAAGACATCTGGCCCGGCTGCTGGGGTAGGGACTTGAATCTCTCGATCGTCTCGGCGGTTCTGAGGAATTGGCGCGGGGAGTTGGCGGCGATCTTGGCAGCCTCCATGTAGGAGCCAGTGCTGAAGAGCTGCTCGAACTGGCGAGCATAAAGATTATCCGCACCAGGGAGGCCAGCTCGTGATGCCATCTTGATAGCCATTTCGGTGTTGGCGGGGTTCTGGAGAAGGTAGGGGATAACATTGCTGTCGTCGATGGAGACGAACAGAACCTGACCCTTGCGGTTGATGCCGACAATGCCGCGGGACTCGTCGTCAGGGCATGTCGTGAAGATGGTATCGCTCGAGATGCGGTTCATGAAGATGCAGGCGGCGGTCTCGAGGTCATAGACGTGAATGAAGCCATACTTGGTTACCATGAAAATGACACCGTACTTCTGTGACACTTGCATAGCAACAGGGAAATCGCTGACAGCTTCCGGAGGGAAAAAGATGTCGACGGCCTTCTTGGGGAATACGGGGTTCGATTCGGCGTGGTCAACCTCGACGATGTGCAGCTTGGCGCCGGTCGCTGTCCTCACGGCGAAGGTGAAGAGCTTCGTGTCGGCTGGAGCACCCTCGAGGCGCAGAGATCCGAAAGCAGCGGCGTGACCCTCAATGGCTTGACTAATGCCCCGGTCTTTGGAGTAGAGCTGCATGGAACCAACGACACGGCCCTGTTGCTGAGAAATGCCGACGACGACCATCCATTTGCCCTCGACGTTGGTGCGGTAATTGATGATTTGGCAGCCCTGCAACAAGACAAGTTAGCTGATGCCAAGAGGGTACCAGTAGTGAATCGCAACAGACGCACGTTGAGGTTAGCGTTTCGCTTGAAGACTTCGACAGGCGCGGCCTGGGTGGCATCGTACACGTCCCAGTGGTAAACAGCTGAATCTGTCACCAGGCCAAGTGACGTCTCGCTGATCCACTTCCAGTACTGGACGTCCTCGTTCATGGTCGTAGATTTGAGTTTTGCCTTCTTCTCGAGGTCGAAGATTTGAAGTGTTCTTGATTGCGCCTTTAAAGCGATAACCTGCTTCGTCCAGTGCATGATGGCACTGTCGGCCTTAATAGGACGCCGTGTCACATTGTTACCATTCTTCAGGTCGACGATGACAACCTCTGGCTGGGCAGCTTCGTTCTTCTTTTCGCGGATACACACGAAGGAGTCGGACTCGAGTGTCTGGTGGTAGGTAAACAGTTAACGTGGACCAGACAATTGGTTAAGCGGATGCAAGAGAGGGGGGATGGGGCCTTACGCAAGAGTTGAAGCCGATGGAAGCATCCTCGACTCCAGCCGTCTGGAGCTGGATCAGCTCCTGGAACTTAATCGGAAGAGGCGCCATAGTGGCGGTTGCTGTCGCAGGAAGCTTCCAAGTAGGAGATGAAGTATTTCGAGGTCGATGCCGCCAAAGCCCGGGGTTGGATCAGCAAGGCCGTCGGGGGTCGCGGGAATTCGTGACAGGCGACGTGGTGTCGTCGAACGTGAAAGGAGAAGGAGCTGGGGGTAAGCTAGCTTCCTTGCGGCCCGAATGAATGCGCAAAAGGCAATTAATACAGGGAAACAAAGAGCATGAAAAGGGGGAGATCTGACAGGGAAATGCGATGCACCTCTCAGCGATGACAATCTGGAGGGCAAACGGTGATGATGGTTTGTTTGGGGGTGGAGGAGGAGGATTGAGAAAGATGGGTACGGAATACTGTCCAGGGCAGTGTCGTGGTCAGGTACCTGAGGTACCGGATACGTAGTGCTGGTGGCCCACGCTGGCAGAAGGTTGGAGATTATCTTGGGCAGGACGTCGCAGTGCAGCCTGGCTGCTTCTTTCCCACCCAGCAATTTAATTCACAAATGCCTTGTGCAGCGCAGACAGTACCGAAGGCACTTACCTTGCAAACCTGCGTGCGTTCCCAACTAATTAAATAAGGTACGCAGGGAAAGCAATTACCTATCCTTCAGCACTAAGGCTTGCTGCTGCCAGCTTGCTCCCAGGTACCTGCTAATTATCAAGCAATTACTTGCTTTGCGCTGTCCGTACACGTCCTGTCTTCAGCCAATCGCGACTCGTGTTGTGGCTTGTGCCTGCTTCTTGGGCACAGCTGTCTGTCACGTGGCAAACTTGCTGAGGTGGCCGTTTGCAGCCCATTGGACTTCCATGCAGTCGGCCCGGACCCGGCTGACGGGTTGTCATTTGACCGGATGCGGGGTGACGTAAGCTGCCTTCCATCAGCGCTGCTACCTTATCTTCTTAGGTTCCTGAGAATTCAAGACCGGTCGCATGTAATACCGCATTTCGACGAGGTCAAGGGTCAAGCGGTTGGCGAGGAAAATTCGTCGCAGACGGAGGCACATGACACGACAAAAGCTCTCATGATGGCACAACCCCAGGTAATCCGAGGGACGGCATGCCTCGATGCAGTCAGTGACGAATTCACGTGCTGTCTATATGGTAGAGTCGGGATACTGGGGGATGGTGCCGGTCATCAAGAAGCTGAGCACCAACCCATAAGCGTTGACCTCATCAATGTCGATCACCAATTCCCGAGAGATACTCTCAGCCCATGAGGCATCACTCTGCAGCGCGGCGTGGTAATGATTGAAGCTGTCCACGAGAAACCTGGTGGGTAGGGAGAAGATACCCCCGTCATTGCCAATGAGCTTGAAAGTGACCAGTGTTGTATCGACCGGAAACCAGGTTCTCGTATCTGTCCTAGTTATGTTTCCCTTAAATCCGGTAAGCACAGTCTACTCACTTGAGCCACTCAAGGCTACCGACGTCTAAGTCGGTAAGTCTCTGTAACCAGGAGCAGTCTATCGGTGTCAACGTCGAGATACACATGGCTGCATCCTGAGAACTCGTACTTCGATTGTCAAGGCGCCATTGCTCAGTGAAATACCTCCTTGTAGCAGATTAATAATATTGGATATGTCGTCGTTCTCCCAGTCGCCGCTCCGGGCATCTCTTCTCTCCTCCATGGATGGGCCCAATGGAATCACGTCCTTTGAGTGTGACATCGTGCCAATCGAGAGTGTAGAGATAGATGGCTTGGGCGGGGTGACGACGAGGTAGAACTTACAAGGTAGAACTTGACGTGGCCAAAAACGAAATAGAGAAGCACGATGAAATGGACGGTAGACAGAACAGAAAATAGAGTCAATGAAGCCTAATGACCCTTCGATCTTGCCTACTTGTGTTTGAAAAATCGAAAATAGTTGCTCTTTTCACCTGCGGAAGGCTTTCGGCGATTCAAGCCTGGTGGGACATATGCTCACTAGGTCGCTTGTGTTTTAATGGACCGGTCGAATCCCCAGCATGCCATCCATATCCTGGCTCCTGCCTACGGCAATCACTTTCTTTCTGCCGTGGTCGACTCCAGTCCGCATCGGCCGAGGACGGCAGTCCAAGCAGGGAAGTCGTAAATGCGCTGGTGTAGAACCGTCGCGAACCATGGGTTGATGAACGCACCGGCGGAGGCCTCCAGTGTTGCATGTATCACAGCAGCCCACGAGCTGTCGCGTCACGCTGGCTGGTGCTCAGAGCGCCTTCGAGCGTGGCAGCGCACGTCGGCGAGGACGTCTGTAAAGGAGAAAAAAGCAATACGCTACGGGCTAGCTATATCACCCATCCTCGACGCGCCAAACGCAATCGTCAGATAGCTTTTAACGGCAGCTCCTGCCGCATCCATTGCCAACACGCTTCTACATGAGCAATCTCCAGGCACCGAGCAACAGGGCAGCGAAACCAGTGCATACACCCATGAGCCACTGCAGCGTCTGGAACTTGACCTGCTCCAGCTTCTCTCTGAGGGTGGCAACCTCCTGCTCAATCTTGGTCTCCGTCTCCTTGATCTTGAGCTCTTGGCCCACGGCCTCCTCTCGGATTCTACCTTTCTCGAGGTTCAGGTCGAGCCGGACACTAGCCTGTGTGCGGCCGATCTCGTCGCGCAGCCTCGAGCTGAGTTTCGCAATATCATTCGCAAGCCGTTCGTGAGCCGCGCGCGTCGTGTTGGATTCGGTGCTGTCGGCGGACAGAAGTTCGGATCGCAACTTGGCGAAGTCGACCTTTTGAGTGTACGTTGCCTTGGCGGCGTCTTCGCGGAGGACCATGGTTCGGGTGAGGTTCTGTATGCTAGACTGCTGTCAGCGCTCGCAATTTCTAAAGACGCATTGAATGGCCGAGGACGGACCTTTCTTGTATCACATCGTTCAAGACCTTCATCATGGCCTCGGCCTGGTCCTCGGTAAAGCCTTCCGACTTCAGGCGCTGCACGAACTTGAGGGTATCAAAGTGGTGGTCTCTTCGCATGGGAACAGTCGCATGGAATGATCTTCTTAGCGCCGGGTTCTGCAACATAGAGTTCGTCTTGCAGTCGGTATTTCTGGCGTGGCATTGCGGCTGCTGGTTGACTCTTCGGAAGGCGGCCGGACGGGAGTGCATCTGCCGGCGTGAGCTCGGAGGCACAGCCGCGACGGCGCGCAGAGCCCCAGAGGGTGGTGTAAATGATGTAGGACCAGTCCAGCTGAGCCTTGGGAGTAAGAATCTTGGCGGGGCGTCTGCAGCCATGACTGCTGGTTTTGCCATTGCGAAATGGTTCGGTAGAGGTGATGGTTTGGTAAAGGTAGATTGTCAAGGGAAAGGAGAAGCAGGGAGGTAGACAACTGGACATGGATGCAGTACTCACGCAGGTCACGCAGGTGCAGCTGTGACGGCATGCCGTTGCAGATGACCCACCCAGTTTCTACCGCGTACTCAGAGACCGGGCAGATTCCCGCTAACTGGAGAAAAAGTGTGGCAGTTGAGATTATCACAGTAACTAAATGTGCTAAAAAGACGAAGCTACTGTGGTATCTATTGATGGACACCCATCCGACAAATACAGACAGCCCGGTCAATGATACTGTCGGAAATGTTGATTGTTTGATTTGACCTTCGCCAGCTATTGTCAACCCCCTAGCTTATTATAAAAGCCTACTGCTCATGATGAGTTAATGACCTTTTCGCATCGAAGATTTCGTCACCTTCGTCTAGCTCGTCTTGGAAAGCTTTCCGTCGCTCACAAGCAAGTACCCAGCAGGCCATAATATCACGCTGCCTCGCTTCGCAGCAGATTTGGACTGGACCCTGAATTGATCCCTCGGTCATCGAGCCGAAAGTCTACATCCAAGCACACGTGCCGCCAGGATGGCTTACCTAATACTCTACTTCCACCTGCAAGTCCTCAGGGTCCGCCAAGTGTATGCCTCAGGCGGCACGCCCAAAAAAAAAAAACTCACGGCGCCTACAAAACTAGAGGCACGCTGCCGCAATTTCTTCCTTCTTCACCTTTTTCTTCATTATTGAACAACGCAAAATAAACATTCTTGTTCTCGTCAAAACGCCTGGTGAGAGGTTCGATTCGTTGGACCCAGGACCACTGGACTCTGAGTTCGAAATGGAGAAGGAATCGAGCAATCTTGGGTGCGGTGCTCCTATGCCTTCGGGCAAGTGAGGAGGAGCGCAATGATTGAGCGGACATATTTTCGCCTTCCAATGCTTTCTATGTGATGCCCACTCCGAGTAAATCTGGCTCTGGCTCATGAAACTTGCTGGTCCCGGGTCGCCATCCGACTGCCGTAAGCCTCCGTCGCGAGCATTTCTCGATCAGCAGAAATCAACGGCGGCAGCCGTGCACACAGGTCCCCATTGACCACGTTGCGCATCGACATCAGTCTTGTGTGTCGTTACGATGCGGCTTGGCCAAGCTCTAGCAGCAGTGCGACATCTCTCAATCAAATGGAGCGGGTAACTACCTAGGTATCTGTCGGATGCCAAGGTACCTATGTACCTACTGCAAAAAGTCACGATAGCTTCATTGACCGCAAAAAGACATACGACACCAGATATTCGCTGGTCGTCACCGACCCAACTACTAATCCGGCCCTCATTGGCTTATCTATGGGAGAGCGGACGGGATCCCGAGTTTTCCAATGGGTATGGTCGTATGTATTAACTTCCAGCGTTGAGATGACCCTTGAAGAGTAGGAGAGGGACGTCAAACAAAATCACATCGGGCACACAAGTAATTTGGAAGTTAGCAGAATCATCAGGTTATTGTTGTGATACACCTCGACTCGTCGAAAGGCGGCTCCACTAAACTCTTCCTCTCTTCCTGGTGAATTGAAGGCACAGGAGCAAGCCACTTCTTTGGGGAAGTTCACCGCCGCACCCATGGTCGTGGACACGGTGACGAACAGCGACTGCCAATGCTGAGCATATCCAGTGGGACGGGAAGAGTGCAACAGCATTAAACAGTGTTTATCCCAAGGTCTTTGGCGGACAGTGCAGCTTCCAACAGCAAAACCACCACATATCGCAAAAGGAAGGCGCAGAAGTACGGGCTGTAATTCTCCTCCTCATCCTTCGTTCGTCTTTGCTCACATTCTGTCCTATGGTCAAACTAATAGTTCTTCTGTAGTGCGAGGTTTACTCTATGTTACTGCTACTGGACTGGGGCTAATCCCGTATCCGGTCTACTTATTCGGCCTGGAAGTTTAGTTGGTGAACCCCTTGCTACATGGGCCGGCCGTACGCGTGTTGTTCCTGATAGTAACAAACATCCTAAGGTAGTCCGACACTAGATACCACTCTTACGGCATGCGAATACAGTTTCAGTTGTTAGACCGGACCGGTCTTATTTACGTTAACCGGCTTCTTACAAGAGGTAAGAGAATAGGATAACTAACCTTGACGTCCCAGTTGGTATCAACGTTTGCGTTTGTCTTGCAAGTATCACCCGAGTTCACCCAATAGCACATAAGCCCTCTCGTTGGGTGTAACACACACACACTCAGCCTCAGTACTCCCTGGTTGGCGATCTCGAGTACGCCCTCCTTCGAGTCTAAAGAAGGAGCGGCGAAGTTCGCGTAGCCCTCACTGAATGAAGCGACGTGGATTCCGTTGGACTGTCGGCTGAACCAGGAGCGCTCCTGGTTATTCTCAGGTAGGGGGGCGCCCTCAACGCAGGTTAAGGCCGCATTGATAGCAGTTGCCAGAAACGAGAGAACGATAGTATATTGTAGCTGCATTGCTGTTTTGTTATTTTGAGGATGTAGGACAACAGGTCGGTATTCTTTGGATGTATTGCTATGTTGGTTCCCTCTGCAGAACAGAGTCACTATATTTATACCAGAGCTTCTTTAACTCAAGCATAATACAGAGTTAGGCTATTCTGATCACACGTATCATGCTGTATGATATAAACCAACTCGGTGTTCGCCGCATCGTAACTTTCCGCTTCTTGCTGTTCTAGTATATCACAGTTTCCTCGCTCTCCGCTTCCTGTCAGAGGAAGTGCTGCATGTAATTATTGGGGTAAAAACTTGTGTCTATTCATTACGTTCCCACGTGTCTGGGCATGTATCGCGGCGTCTATGTTGGTGCCGCTAGCGTGGGGTGAATACTGTACTCGGCCTACTCATTCGGCCCGAAGTGTAACCGGTAAGAGCACCGATCCCGGGGCCGCATGCGTGTTGTTCTTAACAGGAATTTCCTCCCATCTTATCCTAACCTATATATTCAAACCTACTTTCTTCTAGCTGTATACTCGTGGCGCGCGGTGGGGGCGGGATGGTGCTCTCGCGGGACCGTTATCCATGGCGAGCTTGTCGAAGACGCGCTCTACGCTGAAGGCGGCGCCGACTATGCAGTAGGAGGGCAGGGCCGTGGGGAAGCGCTCCAATATAGCGTTAGCAGAAGCTATGGCGGAAGAGAAAAAGCTTCGAGAGCACGCTTGATGTGTCACCAGGCCTCGCCTGGCTGTTGTCAACGGTCCTCGGGGATGGCTTTGGCATCAATAATGGCGGCGGCCCACAGAGATGCGGGGATCTTCATGGCTGCTGGGGGTGAAGAAGGGAAAGTGGCTTCTCGGTGGCTCGAAGCAGGGGTAGTAGCAGGATGTGAGCTGGGACATTTACTCGTAATGGTGTGGTCTGTTTCTTGTAAGTGAACTGGGCCATGGGGCGAGGCCGACGTCCAAAGTGGACCTAATACCATCTTGATACTCGGGTAGAGGTGGACTGCCACACTCCGAGAAGCCTCTCCACGCAGAGGTGCGTAAAGGCCATTGAAATGTCCTGTGGTCGACAAGGGGAGAAAGGTCCTGTGCGGTTGCACCAGTCAAGCCCTCATATCTTCTCAACTCCCAACCAACCACGTAGTCTTCTCCCAAGTGCTCCTCCATTCACTACGTGATATTCTACGTCTATGTGGTAGGGTCAGTCGTGTAGTCTTTTAAGCCAATGAGTCGAGCAAGAGCAAGCCAACGCTGGCGCCCCTTTGTGACAGCGGCTCTATTGGATGCAGTACAAGAACAAGATATTCGTTCTCGAGATCAGTGAGACTGCTAGTACCGTCATCCTGCTCTGCAGACTGCGTAGTCGAATAGGAGTCGCTGTATATTCCAGGTAGCCTGCTTACAAACGACAAAGATGCTGTGATGGACAGACGTCCCAGGGCCTGCTTACCGCTCTGCCACTAGTGAATTACTGAGGGTCTTGCTATAATGTAGTTCCTTGGCAAATCGTTAAATGAGAGGAGTAGAGAAAATTGGCAGCCCGGTTGATCCTTCACCAGTCCCGTCGTGGAGTAATTCAGACGATGGACCATCATCGACTGTCCGAAGGACCTGGCTTGGCCTCTCCACCTCACGCCCATGGCACTTGCTCTATTCCTTGAACCCGAATGTTGCAACACTGAGGATATGTTCAATCTGAAAGTCTGGTCACGTGGTACAAAGCTGGCACATTCCACCGCTCAGATGATGGGTTTCTCATTACACCGGTACCTGGGTCTCCTCCATGATCCCTCAGCGAGTCGTTGATAGAGAGTAGCACCTGCTAACCAACAGTCGTCTATCAACAAGCACAATTATTCTGTACTTAAGGTGTTGATGCTCTTCATGCGCAAGGGCGGCGAAGCATTTGATGTTCTGTTTTCAGGCGTTCTTGGGCTTGGGTCAGCAGTTTTGATTCTGGGAAGGGGTGCGTAGATAGTCTTTCAGGACTGGGATCATGTAGCTTCCAAACTTGTGGAGAATGTTTGGTGCATCGAAAACTGCATTTATTCTCTTACAAGCTTTATAATACCATTATCGTTACGTCAAAGCCACTCCTTGACCAATTTCCACTGTTTGGCAGGTCTTTGGGAGGGTGGTCTCGTGGGTCTGCTGCGGTCCCGAGCCACGACCATGGTACTCTACAGACAGCCACCGAGCTCCTAGCTGGATTCGCGATCGCAGTGGTCGAACGGAAGGAAACATGGGCATCGGATGGTTACGCTCACGAGTATCGAATAGAGACGCTGCCTGTGATACACCTGCGGAAACCGATTTAGCCCCTTTCGGCACAGTTGTGGCTGCCGTGTGGGAGTCCCATCAGACTGCGTATATGTTTCTGACCAAAATATCGTTATCGGTGAACTAATATGGAGGGAGAACCAAATCAGACTGCGCAAAAACACTTTGCCGGCCATAGGGTAAGATTTAAAGAAAGTCATTGGATGTGGCTGAACAGTTATTCATACTGGCCGGAACCCGAGTAACGAAATGGAAAGCACCAAAAGGACCCAGGCTACTGATAGCAATGATCGACTGGCAGGATAGGACGACCACTACGGCCAGTCCTCCAGATGAACGCAGTAGCATCACTGAGACGATACTAAAAGCAACAGGACTTTGGAAGTTCTCTGCGAACAGAAGCCTCGGAAAGCGCAGAGCGCGAATGATAGGCTAATGTTATTACGTCTTCAGTTACCTCCTTCCTAGGGCTCACGTGTGTCGAACCATTCAACGTCATCAGAACGGGGGATATCGGGTTAGAAAAAAGGGGTTCTCATGAGATAAAAGTAAAGAAAAGATCGAAACTGATAGGACTTATTGTTGACTCCATAGAAACTGGTAAATACGAGCGATTCGAAACATTTACGTTGCTATTGCTGAATTAAGGACATAGGTTTGCTCCTTCCTTGCCAATATTTCACACTCCCCGAAGAGTGTGGTGGAGGTTGGAAGATGAGTGCAATCTGAGTCAATTCCAGGCTGCCCATTAAGCATACTCGATCAGACAACAATTGCAACGTGGACGGCCTCGACGACCCGTCTCATGATGAGGACGGTGGCATAGTCAAAGAAGAACAACGAGCTTCGTGAGTTGGCACACAAGCTCTGCAGAAGTGAATGTGTGGGATAGACTCTCCTTTCGACGCTGCTATATCTAAGCGTTAGAGAACATTTCCGACTGACAAGAAGCAGGGTCGCTGGATCTCGGAGCATGTGGCGACATTGATCAGAAGCATGGGATGGTATCTATGGACGAATGTAATGAGGCATTCAAGCGCCCGAAGAGACACGGCTTGCACCACAAGGGACTTGCCGAGCAGGCTTTCCAGGGTGGCCAAGTTACCTGAGGTAGTGTAGTCCCAGTTGCAGTCACACGTATTCGTTCCAATACGTCGCAGGTACGGACCCCCACGCATCTCGGTTAGCAGCTGGTGTGGGAGCTCATCAATTCTTGGCTGTTGGCAGCGTCATGTGTGTCAGCTATGCAGTTGGACGGATGAACACTGAGTGTCACGAATGAGACGTCATGAAGGCCGACGACTAAGAGCTTGCCGCGAGCCGGCATCTGAGATCTCAAAGCGACGATTGATGGGAAAATGGCAGGTTTCAAAGTGAAACAGCGGCTTCTAAGAAAGTGGAAGCTGCTATTTTTTAAATACAGCCCGCCAAATGGCAAGACTGCCAAACGAAACGCCGAAGTACTTTGTTCTCATGAGAAGTTGTCAGAGGTGAAGGATTAGGCGCTTTTTAGCGGCCAACAGGGTGAGCGGTCTCGATAGAGTGCAGAGCCGTCTATGCTTGGTGACATCAGACGTCCCTACCTAGGCAGTTCCCAGGAGGTCAGCACTAGTCTGTATCGGTCACTGAGGCGAACGCAACCATTGCTCACGCCAAGCCAAGTCGAGAACTTGAACTGGCTAAGCCTTTAACTCGGAATTGAAGCAATTGAGCTCCAACGATGGCGATTCTCGCGATTCCAGCGGTGGCGATTGCCTCACCGATATGTCAGCATCTGGTGAACGAGGTTCGCTCCAGATGAGACGCTGCTGAGAGCTCTGCCGACTCTGTTCAGAATCGGAACGAACGGCTCGTGACTTGTTGACTCAGATTGGGAAGCTTATCTCTACGACATTCTTCCTGACAGCGTCGTGCTACTGCTCACTACAGTGACTGCTTCAGTGAAACCCATCCTTCCGACGGCCGCTCCCGACAAGAATCTCACCGGCCAACACGTTCGGTCAACGTGAAGACAGGATGACCCTGGCCCTGTAAGTGCTCACGTGTGTGGCCAACAAGCCACCGCAGATCGGTCAACGGCGCAGAGTGTCGTCACTGGCGGCCAGGCGGTGAGAGTGGATGCGGACGGTGGACCGGCCAGCGGGCCGTCAATGCCGTCACTCATTACCTGCTTCTCCCCAGTCCCCAGTCCCCAGTCTGCAGGGCAAGGAATGGCATGGCATGGCATGGCGTGGGCATCGCATACTGCGCAGTGTATCCATAATTACAGGTAGTCGCACCTCGTGGAGGAGTGGGCATGGGAAAATGTTCGGGAATATCGACGTTGGTGTACGGACACTACCTACCTACTAGTAGTAGTACATGGTACAGTGAGGTGTGTACGTACTACGGAGTACTACGTCAACTTAGGCAACCCAGAAGGTAGTAGCAACCACTGTACTCCGTACTATGGAAGGCTTCCAATTACTTGTAGGCTGTGCGACGCCCACGCTGCCCCCAACCTCTGCCGACCCCGCAGTGGTGCAGCGCTGCGTTTACTCACTATCAGAATCAACTTCTTTTTTTCTCACTCACCCTTCTCTCAATCACATCTCATCAACCCTCTTCTTCCCAGATTCAGCCTGAGTGAGAGGAAGAAAGAAAGAAAAAAGAAGCCAGAGAGAGCGAGCGAGCGAGAGAAGAGAGCGCCGAGGAAGAGGGAGATACATATTCCATCAGACCATCTCTACATATTATGCCTCAACCAAAGGATAAGGACCCTTACGCGTTTCCGACCCGGCAGCTGCTTGTTCTTGGTAAATCACACCCTCCCATTCCGCGTCTCCATCGTCATCTCCATCTCCATCTCCATCACCGTCTCCATCCCATGCCGTGCCTCGTCGTCCGAGTCGTCTTCGCCTCGTCCCGTGTCTGCCGTTCCCAGTTGAGCAGGCCCATCGCCTTTGATTCGAGGTCGAGGTCCTCTTCTCGCTGCCACGGCCCGCTAACGCCATCTCCCAGCAATATGTCGATTCTCCGAGCCCATTGCCTTCAACTCCATCCTGGCCTACACCTTCTTCATGGTGAAGGACCTGCGTGGCGAGGATGAAGACGCGTCTTTTTACGCGGGACTGCTCGTCTCCGCCTACGCCGTCGCCGAGGCCTTGACCTCGATGGGATGGGGTGCCCTGTCCGACCGCGTCGGTCGCAAGCCCGTCGTGCTGTTCGGCCTGGTTGGCGTCGCCATCTCGAGTCTGATCTTTGGCATGGCAAAGTCGTACTGGGTCGCCCTCCTGGCGCGCTTCATCGGCGGAGCCCTCAACGGCAACGTCTCGGTCATGCAGACCATGGTGGCCGAAATGGTCAAGAATCCCGACCACGAACGTGAGTTATAGCCCACCCGTCACGGCCATCCTTAATCCGTGACTGTCCTACGCCTTGTCGAGCTCCGCTGACCGCTCTGCCGGGTGTAGCCAAGGCGTACGCCGTGCAGCCGTTCGTCTGGACGCTGGGTGGAATCATCGGGTCCGCCATGGGAGGCTTCCTCGCCAACCCTGCCGTCCACCATCCTCGCTTCTTCCCCAAGGACGGCCTGTTCGGACAGTATCCCTACCTGCTGCCCAACCTCGTTTCCGTCGTCGTCATCATCTTCGCCGTGATCCAGGGCCTGTTCTTCTTGGAAGAGACGAACGAAAGCCACCTCGGCCACGACGACGAGGCCGAAGCCGTCGAGGACGACGACTTTGACGACGAGAGAACGCCCTTGCGGAGAGCCTCGATACGCAGCCTGAACCGCCGCCGCTCCATCTCCGCCAGCCACTCGAGACCCCGCTTCGCCGAGTCCAGTCTCCCGCTGCCCATCGAGCACGATTTTGACCTGAGACGGTCGTCCTTTGGAACCGTCCACTCGATCAAGGTGATACCCGACGAGATCCGCGCCCGCCTGCGTCCAAACGGCCAGAACGGCCAGAACGGCGTCAACGGACACAACGGTCGTGCGGCGCGGCAGCAGCAGCAGCAGCAGCAGCAGCAGCAGCGCAAAAAGGTCAAGACGTTCAACTTCACCGTCGTCATGCTCACGACGACGCTCATCATCTTCTCCTACCACCAGATGGCCGCCGGATCCCTGCTGCCCACGCACCTCCTCGACAAACCGCTCGCGCCCCACGGCCACCTCGACTTCCGCGGCGGCCTGGGCTACGACACGCCCGACGTCGGGGCCTACCTCGCCATCAACGGGCTGTTGGGCCTCGTCATCCAGGGCGTCATCTTCCCCATCTTTGTCGAGCGCGTCGGCGTCTGGGGCTCCTTCATCTGGATGATTGTGCTGTACCCGACGGCCTACCTCCTCATGCCCTTCTTGTCGGCGCTGCCCGACGGCCTCACGCAGGCGGGCATCTACTTCTCGCTCGTCATGCAGAGCTTCTACGGCATCATCGTCGGGCCCGTCACGCTGATCCTGCTCAAGGACGCCACCCCGACCGCCCAGGCCCTCGGCAAGGTCAACGGGCTCGCCATGTCCGGCGCGTGCCTCGCGAGGACCGTGTCGCCGCCGCTCGTCGGCGTCATCTACAGCCTGCTGGGCTCCGCCGCGGCCTGGTGGAGCTGTTCCGTGTTTGCCCTCGTCGGCGTCGTCCAGGTCATGTGGGTGCCGCGGAAGCACATCCACGTCGACCACGTCGAGGTCGACAATGCGCTGGCGAGGCAGATTACCAACACTTCGCAGCGGGATCGCGACGAGAGTCGGAGCCGCGCTTGATTGTCTCTCTTTCTTCTTCTGCCGTCTTCTGTTTCTCTATTCTCTTCCCAGCTCTCTATATGAACGCCGAGGCAACAACATCACCATGAACCGGAGTTTGGCATCATGGCATTCCTCCTCGTCTTTTCTTGTTCGTGTCGATACATCTGCGATGATCGTCTCTAATACGCGCGCTGTCTCTTGGTCGGGAGTTTGAATGTCTTGTTTGATTTGGCAACGATTTGATTTTGGTGACGTATTGTGCTCGAATGGGTTATGAAGTTGGCATGACGGGATCTAATACACGGTCTACCCTAGGTTTATATAAAATACCTTTTTCTCGCAACTCGGCAACTCATGACGTGAGGTAGACTGAGGGCGTTAGACGTCCTGAGGATATTCGCCTATTGGTCTCGTGCTTGGAAACACGGAGATGACTAGTGACTTGATCCATGATATAACACAGTGAGTAGTTTGCTCCTGTTCAACCTCTGCGCTGCCGCTGACTATAAATGTCCAATACTCTCACGTTGGGTAAATAGATACACGAAAAAAGACGGTATATACACAGATGTCGCCCCTCACACAAACGACCACAGAGTCCACCCTCCCCATCACATGCCAAACGGCGCCTCAGCTCCTGCACATGCGCCCGTCGTCGGCCACGGTCCACGCGTCGCTCCCGACGGCCGCGACGTTGTACAGCAGGCCGCGGGGGTCGTACTTGTGCTTGACGTCCAAGAGGGCGGGGTAGTTGACGCCCCAGAAGGTGTCCCGCCAGTCCCGCTGCTGGAAGTCGGCCTCGTTGACGTAGGCGCCGGCGCCCGGGGTCGCGGCCTCGATGACGGGCTGCACGACGTCCGTCATGCGCGCCTGCGCGGCCCGCATGTCGGCAAAGGGCACGTCGAAGCTCCACGGCAGCGTGAGGGAGACCTGGACGATGGAGTCGCGCCACTGCGGGAGCACGGCGTTGACGCCGCCGCCGCCGCCGAAGCGCGAGACGTCGAGCCCGACGCCGATGTAGGTGACGCCCAGCTCGACGAGGCGGTGGGCGGTGGGGCCGAAGGCGGGGAGGGCGGAGCGCGGGAGGAGGCGGCCGCCGAAGAGCTGCGTGCCGACCTGGATGTTGCCCGAGGGCAGCGGGCCCCAGTAGTGGTTGTAGTGGTCGCGGTAGGAGCCGAACGAGGTGAAGGTCGGCTCGAGGGCGACCCCCAGGGCGGCGAGGGAGGCCGTCAGCGGCCGGAGGATGGCCTCGGCCTCGGCCTCGGTCTTGTTGTAGGCCGTCATGGCGGGGGACTGCAGGAAGCCCGGGCCGAAGATGTAGATGATCATGACGCCCGAGTCGACAATGGACGGCAGGGCGGCGTGGAAGGCGTCGATGACGGCGTCGAGCAGCGCCGTGTCGTTGTCGGGCACGGCCACGGCGAAGCTGGCGCCGCTGACGGGGGCGTCCGGGTGCGCGCGGACGGTGATGGACGTGACGACGCCGTAGTTGCCGCCGCCGCCGCCGCTCAGGGCCCAGTAGAGGTCCGGGTTCTCGGAGCGCGAGGCCGTGAGCAGGGCGCCGGTGGGGGTGACGACGTCAAAGGACAGGGTGTTGTCGGCGGCGAGGCCGTAGACGGACGACAGGGCCGAGTGGCCCCCGGACTGGGTGTAGCCGCCGGCCAGGCCGACGGTGGGACACTCGCCGGTGACGACGGTCAGGCCGGCGTCGTGGGCGGCGGCGATGGCCTCGAAGCCCTGGATGCCGGCGCCGGCCCTGAGGGCCTTGCCGACGTAGGCGTCGTCGGCCCAGTCGACGATGTCGGCGCCCTTGAGGTAGTGGGTCCACACGGCGAGGGCCCCGGCGCCCGTCGACCGGCCGTTGTAGTCGTGACCCGTGTTGCGGATGACGAAGCGCACGTTGCGGTCGTCGGCGAACTTGAGGGCCGCCACGACGTCGTCGGGGCCCGTCGCGTTGACGGCGTAGCTCACGTAGTTGCCCAGGGTGCAGGGGGAGTCCCTCGGCCGGAAGGGGTCGCAGCTGGCGTTGGCGAACAGGGGGGCCATGACGGACGACGAGGACTCCATGCTGGTGCGCGAGTCATTGTCAGCGGGTGTCTTTATCTCATTTTTGTCTCGTTGACCCGTTCGGATTGGCGGACAATCTTTGAGGTGGAGTTTCTTTTGATGAAGAAGGCTGGGAGAGAGGGAGCGAGAGAGAGAGAGATTGATGGCGAGAATCTCCAGGCCTGCAGACCAGAGAGAGAGGAGAACGGCAGAGGGACAGACGCGAGGGGAGGAGAGAACTCACTGGACCTCGGAGTAGAGCCAGGCGTCCTGAAGACGGGCGCACTCGGTCGCGTTGTAGGCGTCACCGTGGCACGGCGTTCCCAGAGGAACAGTGGCAACCAGACGGCCGCCGACGGTCTCGTTGAGCTGAGCCCACGTCTCTGGCGACGGCCAACCCGCGTCTCCGGGGAGGTATTTGCACGAGGGCGTCGTGGGCGCCGTCGAGTTGGTGTTGCCACGACCGGAGCAGCGAGCAGCGACGCCGCCAGCCAGCACGGAGGCCAGAACCGTACGGATAGAGGAGCGCATCGTGGGATCTCTCCTTGGCGATGAAGGGGGGGTTGTGGGAGGGGCGGCCGTGAGATGTGAGAGGTGAGAGAGGACAGAGGGAGGGGAGGCAAAGGAACGATGCAACCACATTGCGATTCTGCCTGAAGTGGCTCCACGTCTCTCGACGAGATATCTTGCAAGCATTCGTACGTACAAGCATTCGTTCATCACCACCCTTTGCAGGTTTCTCAGTCAGCTCGTCATAGGCCCACGACCCTCTGCTGGGAGAAAGTGGCGATAGTCGGCTACACAAGCGCCATGCAGGCCGAGCAGAGTGACCTCTCGGCTCTTGAATCATGGTGATTTACACGCGCATCTTTGGACAATTCGGGACATGGTGTCCGTCCCCGGCTGACGGCAGAGAAGCACCGCCGCCGAGGTCTCCGGCAGTTGAGAGAGCTGCATACTGTGTCGTCCGTACGCGAGGCGTTGTTTGCTTCCATTACTTACATCAGTCTGTACACCCACGCAACAGCTGTTGGGACGTAGGTAAAGACACTGAAGTTGTATCTGTACATTACGTCGTCCCTTGACTCCGTACAGAGTATAACCACACAATGACGCGTAGGTAGCCACGACGTTCGTCCTCCAGTCCAACCCTTGAACCAACATCTTGGCCGTGGAACCGTCGCGCGGGGGGTCTTCGTCTTCGTCTTGGTGTGATGTGCGGAGGATCCGTTCCCCGGGGTCGTTCAGGTCGAATCTGCCCATGCCATCCCACGCCATCCCCTCCGCCCTACCGGTGGAATGTGGATTGGGTGGACGGACTTCACCGCATGGACGCGCAAGAGTCTTGACTCGCGATCCCTGCCCAGCGCCGGACGCGCTTCCGCGAAACCCTTTTTTTCTTTCTTTTCTTCTTCTTCACCCACTGCCGCTGAAGAATCTCTCGTCTTCTTGACAAGCTAATCAGAACGCCCCAGGTTCTTTTGAGCTGGGTGCCGTCCTTGCCAGGCCCCTGGCTGTTCTTGTCCTCAATCTTAATCCCGCCCTGCTCGCAGAGTGGACACAAAACACTGCGTGCTCCGTATTGATAGATGAATGGCAATGTTTGGCAGACGTCTCCCTCGTCCGACGTTGTTGGGACCTGCAGCCACATCCCGGAAGATGAGGGATTAAGCTAGAGTTCTCTCATCACCACGTTGGACGCCCTGCGTGTCGTGGTGATGGGCGTACGGGTGATTCCCGCAACCAGGACTCGGCCAACGGTTTGCAAATGGAACGGGAGGGCCCTTTGTCGGTCCTGTGATGTTCAAGGGCTTGGGTCCTTTTGGCGTGGTGCCGAGGACTTACTCGGGCAGATTGCTTCCTGGCCGGGCCATCTCGAAACTGCAATGGGCGTGATGTGAGATACCTCAGGTTTGGTACAACCTATCATGATGCCCATGGAAATGCGGATTATCGATCAGCAATGTCCGTTGGAACCTGGACAGTGGTTCCAAGCAGACACTGTCATGTCGACATGCGAGCGAGCGAGACCATGAGTCCTGCATGAACAACATCGTGGCCCACGAAAAGCACGCGGAAATGTGATTATCCACGAGTCCGCGACTAATGTGGCCCTAAACTCTGAGGATAACCCCGGCATCGCCAGGCAGAGCAGCAGAGCCCGGATTGTGCTGAAATTCGGCCGATTTCCTCCATCTACGTCTCTCTCCCACGCGCGAATACGACACCCTCTCCAAGTGGACCGCCGTGATCGCCCACCACCTTGATACCTTGTTTTTCCTCCCTTGTTTTCTTGTACACTGCATGTAATTTCGTCTTCTTTGCTCGGTATCCGTATAATCTGCACACTTCCCCAGCCGCAAGGGTCTGCCGCACATACGATGCGAGACGTGTGGGGGGTGGAAAGCCTTGCGAACCGTACCTCGACCTCGACCTCGAACACAACCTAGTTGACTTCCCTTGTTCACAGCAGTACATACAAAGTTGGTGACTCTCCGCCGCCGTTCGGGTGTCCACAACAGCAAGAGGAGAAAAGGGCTTGACCGCCCCTTGCGAAACCGCTCTGCTCCGGGCAGCACTCTTCGTCTTTTCGCGGACGACGGACTACCAAGGATGGGCTGGACGTACGGCGCCCCAGACGACATTCCCACCATTGGGCCGAGCATCGCTGCCGTCACCATCACCATCACGTCCATCGCCTTCGTCCTCGTCTGTCTGCGGTGGTACGTGAGGACGGCCGTGGTCAAGGCCGTCGGCTATGGTGAGTTTCCATCGATCCTCCCGCGGACAAGGGGGGGGGG